>VOMN01072938.1:0-51315 GCA_014899125.1 Orchestia grillus | reverse complement strand
TGGATAACTTCCTACAAACTATCCCCGATAGGCCTCCCTCGCCTCACTATTTTCAAACTGAAGAGGGAAACGGCCTCATTCAACAGCTCGCGGATCTGCGAAGGCACACCACGCACACAAAGCGGCGGCACCCCAGTGTGGCTCAGGAGCGACGGCCGAAACATCTTTAAGTACATCTAAGTAAAAGTAAGTACTAATGAGCACACCCTTTTGTAGTTTCGAGTTTCAAAATTTAAATGAATGTGTAGTACTAACTGACGAGTAATATTTCCGATATGGCAATATTTTTCAAAACATTTCCGGGCAAGATGCACACCAAACGATAACCTTGAGGGTCATTGGATTTGTATTTTTTCAATGGCTGGACTGAATTTTGCTAAAATCCATTCTACCCAACGCAAGCTGACGATGAGAACCGCTCTTGCAACCTCTGGTTCTCTCACCCATGTAGTGTGAAAACGAAGTGCTAACGACCGCTAGAAGCCGCGAGGGACAATTTGGGAGAATTTCATTTATAACTTAACTCCACGAGAAACCTTTTTTGGAGTAACAGTACGTTCGTTAACGAAAAAATTAATAGAATCTCCATAAAAGGAAAAGTTAAATGACTCTCAAGTTGCATTGTTGATAGTAAATTTAATTTCAAATTTCTTTTAAGATTTATAGTTGTTAAAACACCAAGCTTTCGAACAACGTCACGATGGTCTTCATTCAGAGTAAGCAAAATTTACCAAAAGCAAATTAGATCCCACGACCTATGACCTCAAACCTCAAATCTCTTCATGCGTGACAATTAAGCGCAAATTCTATCAAGCCTGTGCTCAAAATAATAACAAAATACAAGCGTTAATCCAAATTCTGCCAGCCTCACTGAACAAAACTCTTCAATTGGCTAATCCCTCGAGGCAAAATACTTCTTCATCGCTTAGCCCCGCCATGTAAGATCCTCTTTCAGCTTGTCCCATCATATTAGATTTTCCGTTCGTGTGGTTGTATCGTCCTTGATGCGGGAAATCTCTCTCAGCTGGTGTTACCACTAAGGTAGGCCTGCACGGGTACAGTCTTCGTTATTCGTCATACTGGTTTTATGTACCATTTGGTACGTGATCAAAATATATAGTATCAAGCATTCCCAGTATCTACCCTTGAATCTAGAGCTCATATTTCGAATGCGTGAAACACAACATTTTGAAAGTAAATGAAATCGTATATGAAAAAAGCACAACGTAATATAACTACTACACGGGGAGTCCCACGAAAAAGTACATCGGAGTCCGAATTGATATGACTGCAGAAATATTATTTTTTTATCCATGCAACTGGTAGCCTAAATACCTTTCGAATAACAGGTTCGAATAATCGAATGACATGCTCGTTACAGAATTGAATTAGCTATAATATTTCTGCAGTCATATCAATTCGAACTCCGATGTACTTTTTGTGGGACACCCTGTATACTGTATTCAGGACTTTCGTGACTGACTGAAAGCTTCTGTGAATTATGTTCTGAAGTTAAAAGTTAGAGCCTTTCTTGCAAAGTTATAGTATCCATAATATTTCATCAGGGGTTTTGACTGTAATGGTTCATCGAAATAAATGAAGCACGCTATTGCATATGTTATGCCATCAAACATTGCCTTGCATGGATTAGACGACAGCGAGTGTGACATCAATAGAAACCTGTAAGTAACAGCGTATGTGCAGGAGTACTTGAATTGATATAAAATCGATGATCAGTTGTGAATTGTCAGATAGGATAACATCTTGCATCAAACGAAACTTTTACGTTTATGATGTTCAGACTCGACTAATTTTTTTGAAGTCAAAGATAACATCAAATCCGCAACGTGCATAAGATATTTGAATTCGATCTGCTTTTATGAACGCAATGAAGCTTTCATGCTCGGAGATGTTCCTCATTACGTGCGCCTGCGCACTGTGCGTTGTGCCACAAAAGCGAGCCCGGGATAATGCGGTGCTCGTTACGAGTACGCTTGCAAACCAGCAAAGAGCTGCAGCCCCGCGGCCTCCTCAGCTTTGATGAGAACTTGTGCCCCCAAACTTCCGAGTTTGCCTTGAATGGCTTGGCCGCTCCTGTATTTCCTTTTTGAGAGCCAGCCCCCGATTTGACTACAGCCACCACAGTACAGTCCAGTCGCAGCAGCGTTGGGGATTGCAATGGAAGGGGAGGACACACCTCCCCAATTGCTGAGGTTGTATGTGCTCCCCATGGTAGTTGAAGTGCAGAGATAACTGCAAGCAGTATTTTGTCAACACTCGTCACAGTACTGGCACTCATTGGGTAATTATTCAAGGTTTGTGGTGAGGTGTAGAAAACACTTTATGAAAAACAAAGGAGAACAGAGAAGAAATTTGAAGTTTTATTTTCCTTCGTTGCTCAGTGATGTTTTGTTAACCCATGCAAAACAGTATCAATTTAAAAAATACATACTTTTTTCTATCATTTGCTTTTTCCTCAACCGTGTTCAGTGCAATGAGAGTTGAAGGCCTTCCTCCTCAAATTAAAATTATAACCGAATAGCTTAATTACAAGTTAAAGCACAATATTAAAAGAATTAACTGAGGTACAGGGAGAAGAAAAAACCAAAGACGAAGATGAATGGAAAGACAAAACGAAACACCGGGAGAGAAAGAAAAGTGAAAATGCGTTTAAGATTTGTTTCAAATCTTCATTGAAAAGGCATGCCGCTTTTTCCATGTTACACTTTCCTTCTCGAATGAAGAGCAATGGGAATCTTTACAAATCTTCAATTTGTCGTCAATAGCATGGCAAAAAAGAAAAGAAATGAGCAGGCGACCTGGTCCATTTGATTTTGCTATTGTGATAACCTTAGACGTCCAAGCTCAAAGCGCGTTAAATTGTATACATGATACTACATGAATTGAGTCGATGATTTCCGTTGTGGTTAGTTTCAATTGCGAAAGATTTGGTTAAGCCAAAGCAGACCGGGTCGTCAAGCTAAGGAGTTCAGATGTCCCATAAGAATTAAAATCTCACTCGACTCTTCGAGTTATCAAATCAAATGGACGAGGAATGAATACACGGAGAGCTATAAAAATTCTGTTTTATCACGTTGATATGAAGGTTCTGAGCGCTTTTCGGGAGACAACTTTGAATCATAATTCGACAAATTCTTTTTTTTTAATCATATTTTTTTCCATAGGAATTAACAAAAATTAATTTGTTGTTTCAGATTTCATAAATAATCCATTTTAAAAATTAATGTTATAGGCCTAAAATATGATTTGACGTCCAAGTAAAGAGCACATATGGCATGTTTTACTTCACGAATTTCAGAAGTAAAATTCAAAAAGTTCAGTAGCAAGATCGCTGAAAACACATTACGGAAATGATGTAGTGAGCAAGACCTCGTACGGAAAATTATTTTTCACTTCAAAAAGGATGCCTTCAGTGTAAAGGATAAGCCAAGATGTAACTTGTTTCTGAGAAATTGTATGCTCTTATTGCTGAAAATACCGCGATTACCGCTATGGAACTGAACAAGGGATTTAATATCAGTCGTATGATTGTCTGTCGTGAAATGCAGTGGTTTGGTAACATCGCGAAGGTTGGAAAATGGGAACCGCATAATTTGTCTGAAAACAAACCTAAAATAACGTAAGCATTGCTGTCTCACTGCGTTCTCATTAACTTCACACACATTTTCTGGATAGGATCATGACTGGAGATGAAAAGTGGATCCTTTACAATAAAATTACGAGCAAAAGACAATGGTGGGACCGTGAAGCAATGCCTCTCCCACAACTTCTGGATGGCATTGCATCCATTGATGGTTCTGTTGAGCGTATGGAGGAATACGAAGAGATTTATACACTTTAAGCTGTTAGGGAACAATTTAACCATAACAACTAGAGTTTATCACCAACAGCTTAGACATTTGAGACAGATACATAAAAGAACGGGCGTGATTGATGGAATGGATTGGAAGGATACTTCATACCAACGCAACACCCCACACTGCAAGAGCGACTACCCATCTCTTAGAAGAGTCAGTTAGGAGAAGTTTGCACAAGCATTTCAAAAGTCTAAATCTCACTTCAAGAAACGACATGTAAATAAATTTTTCTTTTTTTTTAATAAAAACTAAGATCATTCTATGAAAATGGCATCAAAAAATTTATTGGTAGATGTCATTTATAAATATGGTGCTTATACGGAAGATCAATCAATGAATATCTACACTTTTTAGTTTTTCCCCTCATGAAAAAACGCCCAAAACTTTCGTTGCAACCTGATAAAATAAGGATAAAGAAGAAATTATCACGTTGTAGTATGACCATTACACATTATTTTCATAACTACACCGTAACATATAGCTACCACATTAATTCTTCTTTCAAATCATAACTTCAATTTTGTAGGGATTTATATTTTCAATGAAAATGTAATCTCAAATTGGACAAATGGCCCCTGAAACGCGCATCTTGAGTCGTCTGAAAGGCTTTAGCCTAGTGCGAATAACGATAGAAAAAGAAAGAAAAATCGTTTATTACGAAATCACTCACATACAAAGTATGAAACCCGTCGGGTTTTCAATCGGTAAAAACTACAACCTTAAGAATAAGTGTAGACGTCCCATTGAGACTTCTATAGTTGTGATTCTTAATTCACTCGCCTATCGTTCTGCGTGAAGTGATAAGCACGCTAGCTGAACATGAACGAAAAACATCGTGTGATTCTTTGTACATGCATGTCGTGAAGAAAGGAAGAAAAATAAGAAGCTAGATTCTTCACCTCAGTTTTGAAATACATAGATCCTGTGAAAATTTTTATTGTGAGTGCATTTTTTAATGTACGGAGATAACTTAAGCTCTACTTAACGGAGTGAGCTTAATGGTTTGTGATTCAATATAAATAAGAACAGTCGATGCTAAATAAATGTAAACAAGACATTATATGCAGACATTGTGAAAGACATAATATTCAGTGATGTATGCGGCATAGACATTTTATGCAGTGGTGACCTAACTCTATCCCGTGCATACCGCAACGTTTTACTGAAAGTTACTCCTCCCTACAGCAAAATAGGTCTCGCGCAATCAAAAATGTACGTTTATTCAAGTCTGCAGTCTTCCATCCACTGCATTTCGCGAAATCCCTCAGAGACGTCTTCTCAGTTGTAGTTGTCCTACGATTAATTTTTAACTGTGAAAACACGTAATTCCTAATAGGACTTTTTTGTTCCCATATACAAATTTGCAGCCCCAGCTTTTTAATCCTAACGTACAGATTTTTATTTGCCTTGATTAGATATATGAACATGAGAAACATATGCCATGAGTAAATTATTTCTCTTTCAAGATTCAACCCTACTAAAAGAGCTTCAACTTAGTGAGAATTACAACGTACCTGTGCGTCCACGCCAGAGACTATTGAGCCGTGCGAGGCCTTCCGTAACTTTTGAAAAACGTAACTTTAGATACTAAAATTCAATTCAGCTCTTCGTTTATGATGGTTAATTCTCCGTAACTTAGAAGAAGAGAAGGCCTTCTATGTACACAAGGCTTCTTCGTTCGAAGGCCAATGATATAACAAATCATATTATCTTATCTGAAGGTATGAAATGTAAAAAAATTAAGATAAACAAAAATTGATTTCGTCCAACACGTTATCAATCGAGCATAATTTATCAGTCTGTTGCACTTTTTACTTACGAATCTTATAGTAAATTGCATTTTCACGCTTAAAAATGGAATTTTTCCTCATGGAGCAGGGTTCAACTTCGCATTATCATCATTGATGAGAATTGAGACAGATGTTAACGTATATATATATATATATATATAATGAAAATTTTTGAAGTTTCTTTAGTTCAAAGCGTCCGTGGTCCCTAGACACATCTGGCTCCACGTCGGTGCCGAGTCGCGTACCAGCAAAGCTGCGCGTCATGAGGATATGGCAGCACTTGGATGAGGTGGACACGTGAGCACAGGCGCCACCCCCTCCAGACTATATAAAGGGAGGTCAGACCAGACCTGGAGGCAGTGCTTCCGTGCAGTCGATGTTAAAGGATACGTCGCAAGAAGCCTCTCGCACCTGTTGATTCCGTTAGCTACACAGTCTTCCAGGGAAGTGTAAGTATTATTCTTCAGTGAGGGCATGAATGCAATGTCTCGAGAATATATTTTAGCCGAACTTATTTCGTTATAGATCTCACACCCAATGGTACAAGTATAGTCAAAGCGTTGAACGTTCACTAATGTAATGGTATGTTTTATGAAACTTATTAAAAGAATTTTCCATAAAAATTATTACTTTTGCAAGGGTGTTCAGTTGTGAACAGCCAGGCCTGCTAGCCTGGAGAGCGGGCCGATCTAGGGAACGGTGGAGGAGATAGAAAATACTTTACTTGAATTTGTGAAGTAAATTGGGAAGCTCGTAACTGAAAGAGTCGTAGGAGCTGCTAGACTCTACACTCACTCTAATTAAAATTGGAAGATAAGCTTATCAGCCAATTATTTTATACTGTAAAGGAAGGTTAAGGATTGCATAGAAGTTAAATATTTAAAACTGCGTCAAACAATTGAGTTCTTTCGACTTTTCAAGACTGAAGCAATGTTTGTTAGAAGAATTCTTGTGTTGAGTCGCGTTAAGAAATTATTGAAAAGAAGACGACATCCTTGAGTTTAGATAAAATTTTGCAGAAATAATTCCTAAGAACAAGAATTTGATGAAGGAAATTCAAAAGCGGCATGACACACGCTAACGGAGATGCTCGGATTTAATCTGAATTGCGTACGACAAAGAAGGAGGTAAAGCAGATCCTAGAAGGTATACCGCCATGTAATCGGTCGGGAACTTCGGTTCTGGTAACAAATTGATAACAAGTCGTGTACAAATATTGAGAATTTATACCGTGAAAACAATGACTCTGAAAGTTGTTTCATGCCGCACGGTCATGCACTCCGACCGAGTGTTGAAGAGATGAAAAGCTGCGACGAATGCTCTTGCTTGTAACGTGAGGGTCTTAGTGGTGGTATTGGGAGGAAGCCCATGCAAACACCACTGCAATTGCAATCGCTTCGAAAAAATTTTCTTTATGCAAACTGCAGGCTAACGGTCACTAAGAACTGGCCACTTCTTAAAACAACCTATCATGACGATCGGTTTACTTTTATTGTACATCTGCGATAGTGTACTGCCAATAGCATAGTGTACTGCCAATATCATAGTGTACTGCCAATATCATAGTGTACTGCCAATATCATAGTGTACTACCAATATCATAGTGTACCGCAAATATTATTGCATGGGTAAATCATACGTGCGGGTGCTTTTCTTTTAGCCTCAGTTGCTGGAAAATTTCTACTTGCCTTTTGGGTCTCTCAGGGGGCAAAGAATACTTTATAAGCAGTAGGTTTAGGTTAGTTAAGATCGTCTATTCTTCGCTATGGGGACTGGCGACCCAAGGGGAGCACTGTTAGGTTACCCCAGCTATAGATAGGCCATCGGGACTTCTATCTTTTGGGTCCCCTTTGCTTCTTTCCATTTTCATACCTTCATCGCTATTTCTCATTTGTCTTTTCTTCTTCTTCTTCTTTTATCTTAACTTGCTGTTTCTATGCGCAAGGAATCTTGAGTAGGAACACCCCTACGCATAGATTCCCCGTTCTCTAAAGTCCATACTGAATGGTCCCTTCTTTTCACTCTCTTGAGATCGCCTTTGGTGGGGTTAGGGAGCTCTAAACTAACTAATAATTGTAACAATAATAGTAATTATAACTCACCTTGCCTAGAACTTCTTTTTAAATTCATTGTCAAGATTTAGACCTGAAGTTACTTCGCACCAAAATGTTGTGTAGTTTTTCAGGTTAATACCTTTCACATTAACAGCGATGATGTAATCAATATTGCGTGAAGATGAATTTCTCGCTTGCATTGTTGCATTAACACGTTGACTACAATTTTCCACGCTGGGAAAATTACATGCCGACAAATATCCCTATTGTGAATTTAAAAATGAAGGATTTTGGTTTCACAAATTTGGTTACTCTATTAATTTTCTTTCTAATCAGAACTAGCTTATTCGATTGATGAATACGAATTTGAAGAAATCTCGAAAATTTGTATTAATACATGATAGTGCTTTGGTTACGTTAGGTTAGGTTAGGTTAGATGATCGCGTGTACCATACATGACCTACTTCGGAGTCAACGTGTTAAATTAGAGTTGTAGTACGACTGAACTTCTATTGATTTCTTCCCTCTAGTTCTTGCAAACCGTATATTAAGGGTCGGATATGACTAAATAATTTTACTGTACTGCTGTTGGAGAGAAAGAAAAGATCATTTATTCCAAATGTAAAATAAATGACGCACGTGACACATGATACACTAAATCGCCTAGCAATAACTAAATTTCCGATGCTAATAATTTTCTTAGTTTTTGCTTTCGCCATAACGATAATTTCGGATACACTTTTCTACGCAAATATGCAAGACATTACTGGAAGCCTAATTTCTGAGTTTCAAAATCGGATCCAACTCTGACAAAATACTGGACAACTGAAATTTTAGTCAGCTCGAATGAGACAAATTCTTCTGAGCTCTAGATAACTAAGCCTAGCCATACTGCTCAGTCATGAATCTACTAGCTGTAGTAAATCAACCTCGAACCAGATCTTGATGTAAGTTTATTGGTGCAACCTAGCAATGTTTAACGACAGCTGAAATGGACCCAGGGTCTGGAGGATCTAACAACCGATATCACTTCTTGTCGAAGGGTTCGCTATAGCCTTGCTGTCTTGCTGTGAGCCCCGTGCGACTTCCGTGATTGCGGCCATTGGTGCATTAAATGTGTCATTAGTCGGAGTGACGAGCGGCCGTGCTCGCTAACCACCGATTACGAAGTGTTGTGGCTTTCAGTTCAGCTTCCACACAGAGGTCTGTTATTCAGAACGATGAATTAATTAACGATGACCGGTGCTCCCTTTTACGTTCGTTCTCCTTATTTTTACCTTTGAGGTATATGATAAGTTGGCCAATTAATTCTATAGTTATCAGAACAATGTGTCAAACACCATGATGTGACTCCCCATTCTTTGCATATTACGTCTGTGACTTAAAGTTCTGATGAGAAAATAATTGCAGCAATTAGAAATACACTTAGTTCTAATAAATATCTAATCTTCCCGCCTTTAATTTTCATAACTCCGCATTTACTTTTTTAATTTTGAGATCAATCTTTTTTAATAGTCTCTCTCATTTTAAAAATAGTCCAATATAACAAAAAGAAGCGAATTGTCTAGTCAAATTTCCGGGGAATAAAGAAAGATCAACAGAAAGATTTTTGCTGTCTTATGTTCAACAGCCCGAACAAATTGTTGTCGTCATCGATAGATTAATTACTACGTTGAAAATGGGACTGTAAAATTCGTTAGTAAAAGAAAATTGAAAATAATAAAAGTTTCGGATGACAGGGAATCCATCTTCAGTATTCCTTAAAAGAAAACTAAAATTTACAACAACTATGAAAGCTCAGAACAACAGAAGTGCTAAAACTACGTTGAAAAATGCGACAATAAGCATAAATGAAAAAAATGAGATGGATGATATATCGATATATTATTTTCATTTTATGAACCAAGAACATAGCGTACACTACCGACGAAACCAACCTGTCAACTTATTTCATGTTTATCCTCACTAATATTCCCGGAATGAGGTAAATCAGTTTATTCTGACTTATTAAAACCAATGATCTCTAATTACAGCCACTTTTCTTGCGAACACACCTTGTAAATATTGTTTTCAATAATCAAAATTTTAAAAATGCTGAATAATGTTGCGTTACACTTGAGAGCTCAAAAAACTCTCAAAGAGCTTAGTACAAAATATTCATCGGGTTCACACACTTCTGCAGTTGCAGTAACTATCAACATTGAGTGCATGTTGGTGGTAGCGAAGTACTCGAGCCTGTTCAAATCATTTAATTCGACCGCTTAATGTGCGATGTGATATCATTTTCCGTGAGAAAATTGTTTTATCATCGATATTTTCAGACGGTTCGTACAACAGTCAGAAAAATTGAGCTCACCCCTTGTATTAGCGCTGAAAAAATCTTTCAAATTTGTTCTCTTTAAAGTTGCGAGGGATAAATTTTCGTTTCCTTAATCATTTGGAGAATCCCTTGACTTTAAGTTTCCATTATTAGCGGCCAGAGTGTTCTGGTGATTTCATTTCAAATGAATTAAAATACATGCAAATGCATAACATAAAAAGTGCAAATAATGATAATAATTCGATCACATTTTACGTACAATTTCACTGTAACAATTTACCTCTGCGAGAGCTCTTGCTTGTGGTCTCATAGCATGGGTACATATGCATTTGTGACTTCTGAAAGGTTCAAACCTGAACAAAAATTAATTATAGTTAATGTATACATGCAAACAGGATGTAAAGGCTTGTTACGCCATTATACGCTTTCAGTAACACACAGCGTGGCCGTTGTGCTGTGCCGGAACGGGAACAGGGGAAAACTTATCTGGTCAACGCTCGAATTTTGAATGAAGAGAGCTAAGAACATAAAAAATATTCGCTGAACGAATGTATATAGAAGCAATACGTATTCTCCACTGTATTTATACATACACATTGATTTCATTGAATATCTTTATATATATATATATTTATTGATATATGTATTTATACGTATGCATATGTATACATTCATTGAGCAAAATGCTACATAAAAGTCAGTGTCGCGACTCTAGTGAAGGTGTGCGAACGTAGCTGCGGTGCGTGAGCGACATCGCTATGCTGACGCGGTCTTTGGACGCTCAGTTTTCTAGCGTGTTTTGGATTTTGTTTGTTGGGCTGGCAGAGAAAATCATTCAAATACTTCTTAAGACGCCTAACTGGAAGACATGTGGTAAGGAGAAATAATTAATAAGAGAGTGGTGTGCCATCAATAACGACCCCGCACTTAGCGCCCGAGTTTCTATCGCAAGAGACCGGTCCATTGTTCGAGGAGTGATTAAGGGAACACCTTAGAACCACCGGCTCTCAAGCTCGAGAAAACTTAAAATACTTCGCTGAAATATGCACCTCCCGCCTTCCCTCTTTTCCTGGAGTGAAGCTTTTCGAAATGATGCATGCGTCTGATACATGTGAATTTACGGCCCATAAATATGAAGTCGTACAATCTGAAATTACCAGAGTGACACATTCACTCTGAAAATCAGGAAAACTTTCATAGGGCGTCAAATGAGGTAAGGACGTATGTAGCGACCTCTGAATGTATTTTTCTATCCTTATCGATGACATTGAAGAGATAAATCCGAAATTTCATTGAGAGTTATTGCCAATAGTTCCTCTTTTCTTAACTTTTATTTATTACCTTTTAAAATTGAACGAACTGATGGAGTTTCCGCTTGCAGAATGAAATGAATATACTCTTTGTGGACACAGTTTAAAGAAGAATATTTTTTAGATAATAGTGAAAAATAAATGAATAAATAATAAATGAATGAACACAACAACCCAATGAAATAAAGTACCTACCGAAATATCGTTATTGCTGCGTTTTCGTAATTTAAAGAGCTAAAACCCAGTATTTTTATCTCATCAAACCTGTTTGACACCATCTGTTTTCACGATACTCTAGCATGAGGGATGACTTATGATCCGAAAGGTAAAATTACCCAAGTCAATTTTCCAGGTTTTAAATTTCTATTTGCAAAGTATGGCTTCGCCCATGTTCATTTTATATGAACATGGGAAAATGAAAATTTTAAATGACATTTATAAAGAATTTAGTATCGAGGTATACAGTCATCCAGTTTTTCTGTTTCGTTAAATTCTAAGTAATTCTGATTATGAGTTATAATTTTTTAATTATATTTTACTTACGTTTATACTCATTGCAAGTTGCATCCTTCAATGTATTAAGACTCATATTTTGTACGAATTTAAAAAGTTAAAAAGTTCTTAACTCAATATTAATCATTTATCGCTTTTTACTTGGATGATGCACCAAAAGAGGGGGACCATCTCGAGTGGCCCTCACACAGCTGCATTTTCGTAACGCTCGGTCCGAGACGCTCCTGACATTCTGTCGGGCCTACGTTCGCCAATGAACAATGTCTGCTGTCAACTTTGTCGAGGTTTTTAATACATTTGAGTGACAATTTTATGGGGAATAGCAGAACAAGTTGGAAGCATTTTCATCGCACGAGTTCGATTAAACATCAGCGAAATTAATCCGAGAGTTGTGGCAATACGCCAACGATCGGAAATTTCCGTTGCCGTGTTTGCTCGTGGAGATTTACTCTCGCAACAAATCCCGCTCTGGCTTCCTTGAGAATTGTTTAAACACAAACTAGGGGAAGTCTCAAGGCTTATGCACTCGCTCAGCTTCGCTAGAATTAATTGAAATTGAACGCCTCACTTCATTAAGGCTCATGTTGACTCTAAACTGAAAGATCTTCTTTTATTTCAGTTTTCCTCCCTCGATGCAGATTTTGTAAACGTACTCACCAAAACGTTAGTAAAAAATTTCACGTAAACTGCATCAACGCGTTAGAGAAATACCTGAAAAAGATAGGGGCTCAAAAATAATTTCTTATCTATTTTAAACATCATTCTTGTTTTTCAAGATAAAAATTACTTTTTTTAATAACTTGTTTGGAACATTGGTCTTAAAAATTTAGTTTTCCGCTCAAGATTTCTAGTGTAATCTTTTATGTTAAATTTCATTTTATTTTATTCCTTTAATCATTTTACTTGTAATCGTAGTTCGAGGTTGAACACTAACAGAAGCTCTAACTATGACAGCGCACGGGCATGAGGTTTACAGAGTTTTATTTTCAGTACAGACTTTTCTGTTAAGAACTCATTTGAGCTTGTATTAATAAATTGAGCGATGTAGGATGAGCTCGTAAGATTTTCAGAGATGATCATATATCCATTAGCACTTAACTTTTAATGTTCACAACGAAAGATTTCGTCGTTCTATTCATGCATCGTACATAATAGCGTAAAATGATGTCTGTTGCTAATATGCGACGAGTCACACTTTAGTTGATTTCCTGAACTACAGAAAGTCACGCGTACTGAGAAATCATTTAGCAGCAGCCTTACCAGCGCGCTCTTTACGCGGCTAGGGCCAGAAAATTAGCGAAATGTAATTCAAAAAGCCATGCTAATTCCCCACGTCAGAATCCCCAGAATCCTTCGACTCAAATATCACTAACAGCGACTGGTCTGCCACATGAAGACATGCATAATTTAGCTTTAAACGTTTCCAAGAATCGTCGCAATCGAGTTAGGCTAAAAAATTGGATTAATGAATAAAAAGGCAAAAATCGTGCGGCCTCCGGAAAGACGCCGCTCACGCGTGTGCTGGGCCCCGTGACGGGGACATGCAAGACTGCCGGGGTCACACCTCTTTCCCTTCCTAAATGAATGAAGCCTCAATTGCCTCTCAACGAATCAGAGGAACTTTGCATCGATTCAGAACTTGAAGGACATGCAATATTGTTCGTTATCTTTTCATTTTCTTCATGGCTGGAAGTCAGTAACCTATCTGTTATGAAGATTTTTTCATCAGCTTCGAAAAGTCGAAACATAACTAAAGACATAGCTTGATACATGTATATCGGGTAGTTCTCTGCGCATAATTTTGCATGCAAATAGATGAGACAAGTTCAATGTCACTGGGTCGTTACAAAGACCATAGTATTTCTGAGCTTTAATAAAAATCTATTAAAGTCTAGTTTCACAAAGAATTTTAAACGATATTTATTTCATGTGTTTACTATGTCTAGTAAGAAAATGGAGTTAAAATTGAGAAGGATCGTACTTTGCTATAGATCTTATGATAATTTTAGCATTCTGGGATCATTTGAAATAGATTTTTAAATTATCAATGTGTCTGAGTTACAACTTGTTAGAGTTGAGGTGTGTGTAATGCACATAATTAATTCTAAATGTAATCTCCACACGCCGACTATCTACTTTTATTCTGCACTAGCCATCTTTATACCTCTAAACTGCATCGCATTACACATCTACCACTCGCATGTGCTGCACCACACGTCTACCTCAACACTGCATTGCCACGTTTACCACTATGCACCTGAACGGATAAGCACTAAATATTTTTTACATGGAAGGCGTAGGCTGGTGTATGACAACTAAAATATTCTGTTTGGAAGTAACGAATAAGAATCTAAATTACCGAACACGTCACCGTCACATGGCTGCAGGAACTGTTGCTGTGTTGATTATGACGCTGCAGAACAGAACTCTGAACCTGGGTAACGAGTTCTACCTACTAGTTCTAGACTGCACACGGTCTACACATACTTTCGTCTATTATGCACCACTTGCTGGTCACAACTCGACTGTGGAGACTATACAGTACTAAGTGACCTACAAAAACGTTCACTGAACTTAACATCTACTATACAACTCGAATGCATAATAGAAAATGTTTAAATTTTAAATGTTCAAGCGTACAATTAATGAATACAATAATAAACAAAAATATGATATCAAAAGTTTAAAAGCGGAATGTTAGATACGATAGTTAAGTTCGATTGTTTTTTGCATTTGACCCTTGTACTCTATTGCTCTCCAGACCACACAGCGTCAGCAAAGCGACCCAGATTTATATAACGCCGGACACAGTAGCCTATTTTCATGTTTACGTGTATTCATATTGAAAAATGATTTATACATGTATTTTAATTGTATTGTCGCCAAGGGGATTTTTAACATCAATATTTAAACTGAAAATTTCAGACAATTGAGAATTCAGTTTGATTGATTTCCTTGAGGATTAAATAGCTCTTTTGGTTTTTTGTGCTCTGAAACCTGACTATATTTACGTGAGCTTGATGGGTAAAGTTAATATTTCCTTAAAAACAACGGAATTTACGCTCCTTTATTAAAAAAATCAACACGAAGGCATCTAACGAAGTGAAGCATCACACTTAGGTAGAAGGCCGGGCCGTGGCTTGTGGAACATTCTTAATTTCGCATCGATGGAGAGTGTATAACTGACGAGTAATATAACTCTCGCTTCCATTAGGACTTAATTCAGACAGCGAGCGTTTGGTAGCATGTTCATAGAATAGGAATAGAGGTCAAATTCATGCCACTGGAAGCGAAAATTGTTTGTTTGAAGATAAGCGCTACCTTTACAATTTTGATGCAAATCATTTTATTCATGCTTTCGTAGTTTTTACTGTCGGCATCCAAACACTGCGTGTTTCATTTCTATTATTTGTCGGTCTGTTGGTCTCGCTTGAAGACGATGTGATTATTCATGAATGACATCAACGCTTAAAGAATTGAGTCAAGTCTCCGCCATACACTAACGGACCCTTGCGCACAAGCTCACTCTAACTGTAGTTTTCCTGTTTGATATCAGATAACCTGCCAGTAGCGTGAGGCTATGGCTCAGCCACTCGACCACAAATTCGCTGCATTATTTTCAGAATTCAGTGTTACAGGTGACATTGGGTCCATGAGAATACGGCCTGGTGCGGCTGCTGTGTGTGGCGCATTTCGAAGAGCATGGAGTCATGGCAGGAGACAAAGCATCAAATGAAGGAATAGAGTGGGAAGTTAAGTGAGGGTAATGCGACGGGTCAAACTATGAAACTCCAGGTATTTTCCTGTGTTAGTTAGGAACAAAAATGGTACTGTATCAATGTGCGCGAACGATTATAATGCTATAGTGTTTGTTGTAATAATTACTACGTCACAGTACAAAACCGCTCAAGTTTCGTATGAAATTCGTCTCTGCCAGTGTTACATTTTTTGGAATTAGTTATTTGTCAAATTTTCCTTGTGCACGTCCACGGCAGGGCACGCAATCCAAATATTCACGCTCAGATATTACAGGAGGTGAAATAATCAAAATCTGTGGAGCCACACGGAAGTTAATGCCATGCCATAGGCATGTGTGCGATCTCCTCTGTTCATTTGTGACCGTACGAAAATAGGAAAAATACTGTGGTTATACACCATGTGAGATAGTGTGAGGGTAAACTCTTTCTCGGGAGATGTTCTTGCATCGGCACCTCACGAAGCAAGTTACATGCATAACGCATGTAGCAAAATTTATCTTCCATCTCTCGAATGTGCACACGCAGTGACTTGGAAAATTATTTTTGCCGCTCTTATTTTGGCCCCTAAGTATAAGTTTATCCAAGGCGGAAGACATAAGTAACATAAACGAATAATGCATTAAAATGGCGTTGCTTGATATCGGTATGCATTTTATAATCGAGATTCATTTACAGTACATCCGATTTTTTTTTTTTGTTATCGTAGCTCTCTAACGCGCTGAAGGAGCCCCGACAATATTTTACCACCAAAATGGCATGCATTGAATGCATTTATCATCTAAAAATATCATAACTAAGATTTTGACGTTCCAACGACAGTATCTTTGCTAAAAATGATGAAAAATGTAGCATCGGAAATTTTTGCAATTAGGTGTTACGAAATTTCAACTCGCGTAAAATTTCATAAAACGTATACTGAATGTACATGCTTTTCATAATCGCATAAACTTTCTGCTTTAATTTAATAAATATTTTATGTACTTCTTGCATGAGAGTCTACGTGATGTCTCCGTATGAACGACTATGTAGTGCTTTATTTTACAGGCTGTTCCTCTGAAGCACGTTTCTCACACTTTTTTTGCATATTTCTGTGCAAAACAATTTGCCCATTTCATACATTGTTTGTGATCTAAAGTTTCTAGGTGTTACTCCACTAACTTATTTACTAGAAGATTTAGATTGAGTTTCTTCATGCCTCCAGTTTGCAAGAACTAATTTTTCAAGAGAAACTTTGGGAATGCCATTCAATTTTGATACTGTTTACGAACAAGAGATAACTTTCGCAAGGCCAGGGATGAGACACTCCCAATTTTTTATGGACTTATTTGGACGAACACAATGGCCTCCTGGGAGGGTCTCCCGGTATTGTCTGGTCCAATGAGCTGGGTCAAAATACAACCTGAACTAGAAACAATAAATTGATAAAAACTGTTTATTATGAGTGACGGAACTGGTATATCTACTGTAGGCTTACGTTATTGAGGGAATATAAAAATAAACCCGTATTATATTTTGTCTCAAACATAAGTGATGCCTCGTGAGGGCCAAATTTCTTCTCCAGCAAATTTTTGTAAGAGTGGTGTAATAGCGATTTAGATTGTTAAAAATTGCATTTTAGTTTCGGAAGTAAAATCAAGTGGCATGGGCTGCCTTAATTACTTCAACTGAAAATACTGGCAGCCAAGAGGCCATTCTTAGGTTGAAATAACTCATTGTTAGTTTTTCGTTGGTCTCGCCCATTAAAAAAAAAATTTTGAATTTTGTTGGAAACTTTTGAGTAGAAATATCTACATATCTAAATAGAAGTTTTTAGAAAATATTTAAGACGTTCGGTAGATGAAGGTATCTAAATTTCATATGAATTTATTTTTTCATGTATAAGTACGAAGGGGTAAAATATCACATACTCAAGTTGACTTGCAGCAGTTGGATGGGTATTTTCAACGCACACGTCATTTGTAAGTCCAGACATTTTGTTGAAGAGTGACCACTTCGTTTCTTTTCGTGTTTGTTTTGTGTTTTATTTATCGTATTTATGTCATCCACCATTGCCTTGTAATTTCCCGAATACCTAACTCTCTGCACATCTGTTCGACTTAGCAAGGCTTTAGCTTCAGTATTCACAAGAGAAACATGAGGAGGCACAGACACGGCACGCGGCCCCCCGAGAAGATGCGCTTGTCGATCAGACACAAATGAAGTGTCGACAGCGCTCAGTCTGGCCTGGCAAACTGCACTGCACACCAACACACAGGGCTTCTCATGAGAGAGAACTCAGGGTCCAGGCTGGATTGTCTAAACATAAAGCGAGCACCCTAAGGTTGAGTTCTTCATTTTGAATAGAAAAATGCTTCGGAGTAAATATGAGACTTAAGGAAAAACTGGCTCACGCATCCCATCAAAAATGATGGGACTTGTGATATTTATTCTTCAATTGAACTTTACTTTCTCTGTGCAGCAAGCAATAGGTAACAAATGCTCCTCATTGTTTTCCGTGAAATCCAGCATTCATGAACAAATGATATTGACCAACGAACTGTTATAGCGTATTTCATGAAATGAAACATTAGGCTTCTTTAGATTATATTGATTTATTACGATACGATATTCAGTATCTTATGTACCACTTTGCCGCCTGTCAGCGCGACCTACATTCTCGTTCTTACTAGTGTACGCACCCCGACGAAAATGATGCGTTTTGTCGTTTATTCACAAAGTGAATTAATTTTTTCAGTAAAGCTTCTTCTTATCGCGTCCATTCAAGTCAACTATTCATAAACAAAATATATTTACCCAAATACTGTGATGTTTTGTTTTATTAAATAAACTTTCAAGTCCCCTATTCATAAAAAAAAACTATATCAAAAAAATGTCGTCATGTCGTATTCTATTAAATAAAAGATTTAGCTTCCATTAGATTAAATCAACTTACAATGGGATAATCAGTATTCTATCTACGAAACTGCTGCAGATCAGCGCCACTTGCAGTAATGTTCTTTATGGGGGCACGTGAGGAATGTTACATATATGTAAAAAGAATATGCAGGGTGTTTCAAGAAAAAGGAAACCGAACTTATCATATTCTACGCAATAGTATTTTAGATACCACCATGTATATAATCATACTCTGTAACATAACTTTTGTCAATGCAAGAATAATCAACACAATATAATAAAACGTCTGGTGTCTCTTTAAATGAAAATTATTTAAGGAGACGTTAGGAAGAAGTTTGCAACATTCATTGGAACTTTTAAAGGAGTTCACTACATTGGTCAGCTGAAAACCATTCCTCGGCCCATCCACGTTGTTCGTCATGACTAAGTCCCTAAGTTAATTTTCAAGTCCTTATAGTAGATCATGAGTTGGAATTGCTGTGCGAAGCCTTACTCTCATTTCAACAAAGTGGAAAAGTAATAATCAACTCGAAGTTGAAAGACAAACTACGTTGTGAAGGAACTATAGAACGCTCAAATGCACGCTCGTAGCTACTTACTCTGGAATTATGGCAAGCAGCGAAAGAGTTAAAAGAAAACCCAAATATAATCATGCGCCGGGCTGACAAAAATAATGTATTTATAATACCTAATAAAGAAGATAACTTAGAAAAGATTAACAACATCGTCAGTGACTCAGCTAAGTTCCAACGCATAAGCAGAGACCCGACTTAACTACTGCAGCGTTCCTCGAATAAACTTATCAAAACGGCCAATTCTATTATAGGGCAGAACACTTGTCCCCAATCATCGGATCTTATTCGCCTGGTTACCCTGAAGGAAACGTAAACACGCACAAAGAAGAGAATCCTTTGCGCTCCCTCATCTCACAGGCGACGAGCCCAACTTACCAAATGACAAAGAACTCAATGCAATAATTAAACCATACATACCCAAAAGATTCCCCATAAATCATGAGACGTTTTCTTAACTTTATTGTATTCAACTAAACCTGATGGCCACATCGCATCGCTCGACGTTTCAAGCCTCTTCACAAACATCCCAGTGGCCGAGACAATTTATATAATCATCGGATACGCGTACAATAATGAGAGTTTAGCAAAACCAACAATACCGGAAAATGTCTTAAAAGACATGCTAAAAACATGTACGATGAGAACCTCATTCCGTGCTCCTGATGGCAAACTTTACTACCAAGTTGACGGAGTTGCGATGGGAAGCCCTCTAGATAACTTTTGCCGAATTTTATATGCGCCATCTTGAAGATAAAGTACTGCAGGATCAAGCAATTAAGCCTTATACGTACTGCAGGTACGTCGATGGCATCTATGTTGCTGTCCAAGATGAAAAACACCTTCCAGATCTTCAAGCTAAGTTTGAAAGGTAATCTGTCCTCAAATTACTCACACGATAAACACTCGATAATTTTGAAATTAATTTTATTAAGATACTAGACAACACGTGACCCGTTCGGTCAAATAAAATTTATTAAAATCAAACCGTATCCAAAAATACATCTTTTGCAGTTTAGTCGGTACCCACAATACAGGATTGAACGAAGAGTATAAATTTCGAATATCTCAGAGCCGACAAACAAATCCATCATTCCCTTATCCACTGTACTAACTTGCCCGACTTAAATTCGGCTCTTCTGTGCGCGGTTTCAAGCAAGCAAGCAAAACATCCAGAGTTTTGGTATAATACTTGATAGATAGATTACCGAAGTCGTATCTATGATACGACTTGTTACCATTTAATTAACAAAAACTTCAGCATTTAATTTAATTCTAAAATTATCGAGAGTGATTTTTTGTGGGTCATACAGTATACAATACACAGTCGTTGCTCGCTTGCTTACTTGGTTGGTCCGTCTCTCTGTCACGCTCTTAAGGATTTAGATTGGAGAATATTCCCGGGTCCGTATTCCAAAACCAATAACGAGACTCAGATTCTGCAGCCCGTATCAGTGATACTGAAAATAACATTTTTCCATGTCATAGTTACAGCAAATAAAAGAACATCTTAAGGAATTTAGCATCTTTTATCTTTCTATATTTATGGCGGGGCGAGTTTACTAGTAGTATCAATAACGACTGTATTTCGCTAATGCGCCGCTGCAACCTCCATTAATTAACTGTAACACCGCTTTCTGCAACAAAAACGCTCCTGAATCTCGAGTTTACCGATGCAAAGCAGCAATACTCAGAGGCTCCAGAAAATTTTCCTGCCTCTCCCGTATCTGGAGGTGCGTAGGCTGCCAGCGTCGGACTCGATGCTCTCGTCATAGCGGCCCCTCAGGATTTCCACTCACACCGAGCTCACCCTCCATGACGGGTGCGAGCCGAGGCATAACCGCTATGCCAGCGATGTCCTGATAAGCTGCGCTGCAGTGAGATGAGGCTTGCATTGAGGCATCTCAATAGCGGGATTGATGTGGGTAACCATGCTTCAGTAGGAGTAGCCCTCTCGCATCTACGCTAGCCGTGCCGATGTATTCGCTGAGCACAGCACGAGACCCGTAACCGCCGCTCTTTATTTGAGCTCCACTGCTGGCCCTAATTTGCGCAGCTGTGACGTGTGATAATTTCCCTGCCCCACTTAGGAGAGCTGAAACGGAGCAGGCAACATGCACATGTGCGACTCCGACCAAACGGCGGGTCCATTTATTAATTATAATTTTAATCGGTTCGAGCTCCCGTATTTCCGTTTAAAATCCTTGTTCTAAAGTATGTCAAATTTATAAGCTTTCAAGTTGAACAAGACGTTGCTTGAGTACCGCATGTCCGTAAGTGAATAATTTGGAGGGAATTTGACTGATTAAGCAAATAAAAAAATTGTTTCTTTTTGTAACTTTCATTCCAAGGGAACAATATCATGGAACAATGGAAAATTGAAATGCTGTTCATTGAGAGCTTAAACCATTGAATGTAAAAAGTATCATACATGCTAAATTTGTCACGAAAAGTTGACCTATCTAAGATTCACAACAAAACAATTCTTATCAAAATAGAGGGAACAATGGAAATTTCTTGTCTGCGTTCTTAAATTGGTTGTTTGGAACAGAGCTGTTCAAAGTTCAAATTCCTAACCTGAAACTTCGACAACTTTGATTGAGAAGTCCAGCCTGAGCTCAGCGTTCGTCAGGACAATTCTCGTACGGTCTAAAGAAGTGAGTAACTCATTAGATATATTTGAATGCTTTACTCAAAAGATGTATTAAAAAAACCATGTAAAAATATTAGTATATAACTTATGCTTGCTTTCCAAATCTACGCGGACTGGTAAACATCATAACAAGAGTTGGTCGATGGTTAGGAACAGTTTTTGCTCAACTGAAACTCAATTTTCTTTATATTCTTAACTCGCTCTACACTCCTTGTTTCATTTTGACATGATGATAGATTTTTACTTTCAAAGTAGAACTAGGTGAATTTCTATTATTGCGATACCTTACATACTAAATACATACAATAATCTTCCTGCAGTTTGAAAAGATATCAGCATGTTGTCACTTCTTTAAGATTATGTGATGGGCTAACGCCGTTGCAACATACATATCGATGATGTGATGGACATAACTGTGTAGAACATTCTTAACAGCCGATGTTATTTTTCTGGCTGGCAATTATTATTCCTTTTCTAAACTTTGCTTCATGTTCTTTGTTATTGAAGCAGGCGTTTAAAACTGAAACTATACTGTTTAAAATCTACACTTTTTGAAATCATATTTCAATAACCCTGTCTGGAACTGTTCTAGCTTGTGGTTTCAGATGTTAGATTTTATAATGGCATTTCACTGCCTCTGGTATTGTTCGATGTCACTTTCGGCTGTATTAGTCGGTTATTTTGATTACCGTTATTTCGCTTCAGGTTCGCGATGGGTGACATCAACGTCCTTTCCTTATCCCTTTCCCCATGAAGTAATATTTGAGCTAATACATAGCTGCTCTAGAATCATAGCAAACTTTTATGTTTTATAAGCATAAGCGTGCGCGCAGTCTGGCCGTGTTTTGTTACTCATACAACACGTTACATCATCATATGCTAATTAGCTAAAGAAAATTATTTCATACGTTCTGATTAAAGCTTATTTAACCACATTTTTTTTGCTTCGTTCAAATTATTATCGACGTTTGTACCAAATTGTTTTGAATATCTATCATCATTTAAATTGAAAATCATTTGCTTCTCAATCACGCTTCACTGTAGGACAGAATAAAACTGCGAATGCAAGCAGCAATAATAGAATGGCTCTTCTGCAAAACCGCTTTTGGGAGTTACAAGATAAGTAAAGCCCTCAGACCTCCAGCGACGACTGCAAGTTGTGTTGACCCTCACACCGGCACGCGCAAAACAAGCACAGCTCCATCCTG
This sequence comes from Orchestia grillus, assembly GCA_014899125.1. Taxonomy (NCBI): domain Eukaryota; kingdom Metazoa; phylum Arthropoda; class Malacostraca; order Amphipoda; family Talitridae; genus Orchestia; species Orchestia grillus. Next base: position 28,364 of record VOMN01072938.1, on the reverse strand, counting down.
TCGTGGGTCAATGACATCTCCCTCAGCGGGATTGCAGCGAAGCCTTTCATTTCATCATGGATCTTTGAATTTGTGAGAGTGTCAAAAAAATTGAAAAACAGGTAAATAATTCTTTCCTTTCGTGGTTTGTATAAGAAATTATTTTGAAGAAGCTAATGTAGTCAATTCGATAGAGTACGCGTCCAGACCAATAAAATTAGGCTTACAGCCTCCCCAAACTTTGTCGTAACTTAAGGAGGTTAGCATGAAGCCTCCCAAAATGTTTTCTCTAGCACCTCTAAAAAGTTTTTAAGCTAAACGGTTAAGGCGAGTGCGTCCATAAATGGAGTTGTTATTGGAGCTGAAGCGGCCGGAAAATACGGTAAGATGGCAGTGCCCTGGAGGATGCTGTGAGCCTGCAGCTCGGCTCCGCCCGCGCATCACAAAAGTGTCGGCGCCTCAGGGGCATATTGCCTGCGGCCCCGGCCTCCCCAGCCTCATTTGAGGCCAATTTGATATCCCTGCTGCGAGTGTTTGGTATGTACGCCTGGTGCCGGCATGTCCCGCTATGCAGCTCCTCCAGACAGCTCAGTAACAGGTGCGCATTGAGCGAGGGCCCAGCGGACCTGAAGCTGTCGTCTGTGTCTGCTGACAGCAATCGAAAACCAACGGGTGAACTGGAGAATGTTTTTGTGACCATACTGTTGTATATCAAGCGAAATTAGTAGGCCGTCCACTCAAGGAATAAATAGTGAGATATTCACTGAGCCTTATGCAATATAGAATACAGATACTTATACTACCGAAATTAAATCTTTTCCAATGCCAACATGTATTTTCTGGCTGAATGCTTGCCATGTAGAGGCAGGCATACTGAAACTTAGGTCGTCCACAGAGTGCGAGGTCTATTTGAGGACATATCGTTTCCAGTTCATCACGCACTCAAATCATCTATATTATTATTTTTCTATCTCGGATAATCCATTTAAATTAAGACGTTAACCCATAAAATGAAAATCCTTGCAGTCATAGTTGCTTAAACTGCAACTAAGATGGTTTTAGGAGTTGTGACTAGTGAAGGTCATGTCATACCACCTTACATTTCTCCCCCGGGTCTTATGATAATTGCTGCTGGATAGATTGATATTAGAAATGGATATTAAGCCCTGGATAGATATGGTACCCAATGGAAAGCCATACGTCTTTCAGAAAAATTCAACTCTTTCTCACTATAGTAACCAAAGATTGGTTGTCAGAGAATTCTGACGATCATGTGAGCCCCAAACTCGACAGATTCAAGTCCAATGGACTATCAATTATGGAGTGTTGTTGGAAGGTAGACTAATCGACATCCTCATGGTACCATAGTCTCACTGAAGGCCTCCGTTGTTCAGATGATGTTCTAAATTAATAAGGACCATTTACTTACAACTTGTCAACGGCTTTAAGAAGTCATTGAAGCCAAAGATGGCTTCATAGAATAATTTAATAAAGGAGTATCATCAAGGATAATTGTACAAATTTGATTTAAATATATATAAAATTGTTTTCCTAAAATATTGTTGCTTGTTAAGCGTACTATAAATGTCCTCAAATATCCTTCGTGCGCTGTGTACGGATGCGATAGTGCTAATGTGGATTATGTGGAAAAAATAAATTATCTATAATAAACAAAAAATAATTGCTAAATGATAGCGTATTCAGAAAGAATAACTAAATAGTGAACATAGTTTTTAAAATCCTGTGTTGTTGACTGACTACAGTTTGTGAATAATTCAGTTAACTAGATAGACCCTTGATCACATCATGGTTTCTATGTCCTTCAAAACGAAACAAATTATTATGTTGTTTAAAAAAATTCGAAATACATAAAATCACCGCTGATTTTGAGTTCACATCCGTATTCAGGGTATGGCTGTATGTGTACCCCAGCAACAGTTTCTTATCAAACGAAAGCTTCCGAAACCATTTAACCCCAAAAATTTAAACCTGCTGGAGCCTTTTTGAGACATAGGAAATGGACATATCAAACGCACGAAAAGCAGTTAAATGAGAAAAACAAAAACGTGGACGGGAGCGTTCATGTGACGAACAAACACAAAACATTCTAGCTGAAACAGAGAAAAAATGCATGCAACAGAAAAGAATGAATTTGAGAGCAGGAAAAAGAGAAGAGGGCTCTCATGGAAAATAAAGCCGGAGATGTAGAAACAAAAAGCAATATGAGGGAAGTAAAAAAAACCCATGTCTTGCAACTACCAAAAATTAAAATAATGAAAGAAGACCAATATAAACTTATTTTTTAATTTTTGAGATCATAAAATCCGTGATATCGCCGCGGGTCCAGCTGTCAGAAAACTAATGTCTCACGGTACAACAAAAATAAACAGCTGCCCGCTCCAATTCACCGGCAACAGACCGTTGAGGACTCCAATCAACCCACTGCTAAATAAAGGATGCCCTGTAACATGCACCTCCTGCGACTATCCAATGGACTGGACTACTTGGTCGACAGACCGGTCTCAAGAAATCTGCGCATGCGTCACGAGTGCTGGTGTGGTGCCATCGGTAAACAAATCCAGCTACACCAGCACAGACTGCGAGTGCTCAGATGATGAGCTCGAAGTGAAGCATTAATTATTATTTTTCTCTTTGTATAGATGGTGCAGGGCAGAGGCAGCGCAGAGTCCCACCGCGCTCCTGTCAAGATGGGCATGACCTCCTTGCTCCTGCTGCTGGGGTGCTGCTCCTACGCTGCATCAGCTCTTCCACAGGTCAGACTCTGCCGGCCTTTGTTGCATTTTTTGTGCCTTAAGACAGAAAGTGAATAAAACACACAAATGGCGGGTATTTGCAAGTAAGCAGAAGCTTGCACTGATATGCTCTTAACCATGGAATGGTAACCCTAAATCTAAGGTTGGGTGAAGGAGAGACTCTTAATCTTAAATTCACTAAAAAAATGGAAGGTAAACTACAGTGTATGAGAAACCCGAGGTTACCATTCAACGGTTAAGCAGTTGCTCTTCTTTTGCCAATTTAACATAGCAGTTCTTATAGAAGGCAAGTTTCTGTACCTAGGCTTATTTTGTAGCTACTTAGTGCTTGTGGTCCTCCTCATGTTTCCATTCCGATTGAGACACCGACGCAGGATCGGCTGCTCGAGGTAGCTGTACAATTCACTTTTCAAAACTAAGACGTATACGTAAATGTGCTTTTTGGGACCGGTGATGCACTCCAATCTCAGCCCTCTCGACTCGAAATTTTATATCAACTATTTTTTTGTGCAAAACGCACCAACCTGGTTGACAGGACTGAAGAATTATTCTCACTTATTAGGGGATAAATATTATAATTTTATCGAACGAACGACACAATTGTTTCTGAGAGTTATTTTGTTTCAACTCACTTTTATACATTGGTATTTCTCTGAATCAAAATAAACTGTTTCATAGAATTCACTGCTGAAAGATTCACTGCTCAATTCATTTTGTCTATTAGAACATTTCATGTACTAACTTGGATATTCGATCTATGTTTGGAGGATTCTTTCAATATTTCCTATAAGTGGAGGATTTGCTCATGATTCAACTCAGTGAAAAGCATTCATCTTTGTAAAATATGAGAAGAGCGCACAATGACTGTTAGGTACACGTTAAGAAAACTGCTTAAAATCTACGGTTTTTATATATATTTTAATTACCCTGTCACCGACGGGTCGGGGGTAAAAGCATCCAAACAAAATCATATTTTTTGCTAAAAAGTAAACACATCCAGAAAATAAATATCACTTTATTCATTATTTGACTGTATAGCTGATACATGAAACCATTGTATAATTTTTCCATTAAGATATTTGTAATTGGGGCTTGAGAATTCCATGCAACATTTCTTACTGATGGCGTACACCACTCATTAGCATGAGTGCGACGTTATGCTTTGTGTTTATGTGTAATGAGAATTACCACGAATTGTGCATTGTGCTCTGCCAGGCACAGAGCAGTACGCTGCATGTTGAGAACTTAGCATGACTCACAGCAGAATATAGCGTCACTGGAAAGCGCACGTCAGTATCGTGAACTAAGGAGCAGAACACTGAGCAGGAAGAGCCGTATATCTATAATGAAGAGTAATGTGTGCACAATTATGAAATACTTCTCAAAGTTAGCTCTACACGGTGCGTAAAGTGCTCTGTTAATGTGCTTGCTATTCTAAAGCACTTTTCCACGATTAATTGATTCGGTTAAAGTATCAGGAAAAAAAATCATTACAGTTAAAGGCGCAACGATATTTTAAATATTTATGTGGAATGTTCAAGGTGTGTTTCCTGTTAAAATATCCACAAGTTTAGTACTGAATTAATTAGGAAAAAGTATTAAATTAGTATTAAAAGGGCAATTCAAATGCACTCTCTGTTAATTTACATGAACATAAGGGAATTCTAATACTCAGTAAACTAAATGGTGAAAATGTGAAAGTTAACCTTTAATTAAGTTCACAATAAAGTTACTCTAATTGCAATTATTTGTAGTGAAGATATTAACTGTTGTAAGCCCTGTGTAGTGTTTATATAGTTTTGTGTGATAATTTTTCCAAATTAATAATGAAAATGCGGAGAAAACTAGCACATCAAAAAAAAAGTTTAATCTCAATAAAAGAGTGTAGAAATTAAGAAATTATTATGATTATTTTTAAAAACATATTTCAAAATGGAGATGGTAGACCAACTCTGGAAAAATCTTTATATCTTAATATATTCATTATTTGAAAAAAAAATTAGAAAAATTTTCCCTCAATTTCTTTCACACTTTCACACCCTTTCCACATAAAATGACGGAGTACGAGTAAAGGAAACTGACCACAGACGGAGTTACCGAATTTATTTTGATAATTTGTTATGACCTGGCCAAATGCAGAGATTGGGTCTCGACCCACCGAAATGCAAGATCTGGTCTCTGCTTCCCGAAAATATTCATCCTTGTGCTAGAAAAGAGGCTGAAGTTCTCCTAAGCTAATTATCATATATCGTAATAAGGTTGGATATGCGAGAGTAGAGGGTATACTTATAGAGGGTACGGTATACTTTCACGACAGAATTGTTCTCGCCAGCTTCGCAATTGGTCAAGAAAAGCAAGAGCCTCCCAGCCACCCACAGCTTCAAAATTTTCTCGTTTGAATTTTCTTTCCAGCACTCATCTAGATTTCTCACGACAGCAGGTCGACTTTAGAGTAATGACTGGATTGAGATACGTTCTCAATTGGTCTTCCTTCTCCAGAAGTTATCTACTCCAACTTTATTACTATACTTGATTAGAATTTTGTTAGGTGGTTCTAAATTCGATCAGTTCTTCATCGAAGGAGATAGAATCGAACTGCTAAATAATTTCCGCGGACTTTATGTAATTAAATGAACTGCTTATCAGTACAGGCACGTGTGACGGAGGCCGATCCGAGACCTACAGACGGCAGGGGCGGCGCTGCTGTACTCGTATTTGGCAACAGCGGTGTGGGGGCGGAATTGGATTTCTTCTTTTCCCATGGCCTTAGAGCAAAAATAGTAGAGTCGATCGTCGATCAGCTTTCTTTTACTAAATATTGAAGAGTAAACTTTACTCATAAAATTCTGCTTCCTCACCTCGGAGGTCAGCGTAATGTTGGAAGCAATTTACATAAATTCAATATTGACTGGTGGTGTGACCCTAGGATCTCTCCGACCAGATCACCAGATGCAGATTTGATTGCACAATCTTCCTTATTGTTGTTTGGACTCCCCAATTGACGGCAATGCTTGCATATCATTTTCTAAAAGTTTCACCACTGCAGAAAAATTTTCCGAATGCAGGAAAACTTGTAAGCCCGAGTCAATGAGCATGAGGATAATGTTCGAAAGAAGAATAAGATGTCCTTGGTGTACCAACATTCTAGACAGTAATAGAATTCTTTTGACATAAAAAGTGTAAGTATTTTACAAAGAGTTAAAAACAATACTCAAGGAGAATTTTAGAACCCTGAAATAGCATAAATAATCAAAACAAAATTAACCGCCACCTTGAAGTACCCTAGCATCTTCTTTTTTTGATCATTAAACACTCACGTTGATTCCTTTCCCTCCTTTTCTCTCCTTTTGTTCTTGTTTTAATTTAAGATTTCATATTAAATTGACGTTTTGTAGCCTAGATACCCGCTGTAGCCATGTGTTGTATTGTATTGCAAGACAAATATACCTCGTCCTCTGATGACGGCTGGAGCAAATCCACACCCAAAGCTTGGGCTAACTTGAGAAAAACGAAAAATTTGTCTTGCTTAATTAAGTCTAACTACTAAACGAAAATAACACCTTCAAGACGTCCACTATTCTCTTAGTTTTCTGGTTGTGTGTTTAGGGCAGAGGTTATCCCATATTATCAGTTACCACTCACTCTTGTTGGCGAAATCTCCGCAAGACCGTTGAGTGAAACAGCTATTCTATTTACTTTCAACCGTTGTTTTCAAATGATAAACCCAAATTTAAGCTGTTAAAGTCCCCTTCCATACCGAATCTTCAGAGTGACTTCTACTGTTGAATAACTTGAGCATTTAGCATTTCTCTAGTGCTACCACGAATCCTATTAAAAAAATGTACTCCTAAAAAGATTTCAAAATTCTCGAGTCAAAATTTACTATAATGTGTAACTGTCACGAGTGGATTTTGTTGGTAAACATTTGCTACTCTATCAATATCAGGCCTCTGTTTAACACTTTGCCTACGTAGTGGGTCATATATGGGACACGCGATCATCTAACGTTCTAACCTAACCTAATGTAACCAGAGCACTATCATGTATTAATAAAATTTTCGAGTTTTCGTCAAATTTGTGTTCATCAATCGAATAAGCTAGTTCTGATTAGAAAGAAAATTAATAGAGTAACCAAATTTGTGAAACTAAAATCCTGCATTTTTAAATTCATAGTAGAGATATGTGTCGGCATGTAATTTTACCTGTGTGGAGAATCGTAGTCAAAGTGTTAGGATACTGTAAATCTTTATTTATTTATTCATTTCGAAAGTTGAGTCCAACATTTGGTTTTCTGAGGCTAACTCATTGTTCAAATTTCATTAATTCTATTCGTTCGTCACATATTTATTGAAATAACAATGAAATTAGGGTACTACATTTCCTCGGCTGGCTAGGCTTGGAAACTTTTGGTCAAATTAATAGCAAGAAAAGTTTAGTTTACGCCGCCCAAAACTTGGTGAAAAGAGAGTGAAGTACTGGCCTCAGTTTCAAGCAAAATCTAAACATGATTTGCAGAAAGGAGTTCCACCGGAGCTAGAACACTTTGGTGACGGCATGTCTGGAGAGAACGATAATAAATTCTGGTTCTCGGATGAAAGTTTTACGTGCACCATTTCTATGATAGTTAAAAGTTTTGACGCTTTACCATTCAAATTATTTCGACAATAAAGTTTCATTTAGCTTTGTAGGGAGACATAACAGCAGCCTGATGTATGTATGCAATAAGGCTGCATTTAGCTTTGTACGAAGAACTAGCAGCATCTTTATGAAAGCAGAATTTAAATTCCATATAGTCGCTAAAGTATTAGATATGTATATCTCATAGCTTAAAAAAAAGTTTTCCGACCAAGACAACAAAAAACCTACGCCATGTTTCCCGTAATTTTATTCCGAGTATGGTACAGTTGAAGCATCAAATTAAGTTGAACTAACGGAATCTTTTTCAGGATAAATTTTGAAAACCATCATGTCTGACGTCTCCGCCTGGGCTTCATAATCACATTAAGCACTCGAAGAGAGTGACGGTAGTCGCTGGTGGTGCCTGCGTGACACCTGCGTCTGTTCCTTATTTCTGTTAGACACAAATGAACGATTACCAGTTCAATACAAATAACATATATTTATGGTGAAATATCACGAAGAGACAACGTGGGAGGGAAACGTACTTTCCAAATGAAGAAAATCATGGAGGTTGATGGGTATAAAGTTGTTCAATAAAAGAGGTTTATTAAAAGAAGAGCTTGTGAGTACTTACCTTGAGTATATAAAATAACGAGACAGATAAACAGCGGTACTTATGTAGTTACCACAATACTGTACAAGAAGCACATAGAACAAGCATAATTTTGACAAAAATATTAGTGCATATTGTGGGCCAGTAGTTCAGTATTTGCAGAGGTAGTAAACTATTGTGATTGTTGAGGACGAGTTTGTGTTTTAAATTAATGTTTTCAAATGTTCCTAAATAATTAAAAAGTGGTTGATTAAAGTGTTTTTCACCAGCCTTTGTAATTAGCTACATAGATATAGAGTGATACCTTCAGCAGACTACCATTTTGCCCCGAATATCTTGGTTTTCGTTGGAGAGCTGTAACATAACGAGACTTTCTGTGGACAGTTGAGGACGGCAGGAGAGCTGCTACAGCTGGGAGGACCCATGGTGTCCAGTGCAGACCCAGCACTCGGCTTAGGCCTAAGGCGTGCAGGCCCAGAGGTTTACCCCTTCACACAGTAAGTCACAGAGTCGGCATTCACGGTGCTACCATTATTGCACTTGCAAGGGGCTTTGGTGTACTGCATAGGACTTGAGTAGAATACGGCATGGAAATTGGGTAGAGTACGGCATGGGACTTGGGTAGAGTACGGCTTAGGACTTGGGTAGAGTACGGCATGGGACTTGGGTAGAGTACGGCATGGGACTTGGGTAGAGTACGGAATGGGACTTGGGTGCAATACGGCATGGGACCTGGACAAAATCCCAAGAATGTGTATCTTGATCGTTCGTGTTGTTATATTGTATTCAATCAATTGCGTTAAAGTTAAGCTAGATTTTGAGTATTTATCATTTCTTGTGTTCACTTCAATATCCCCGGAAGTCTCGGATGACAGACAAGCGCACTAATTCGTAAACAGCAAACGTTACTTATAAGGCAATCAGAAGTTCCCTAAAATTTTAGGCCTTCGTTTACTGATGCATGGCACAAATTTGTGAATTACTATCGATGCTCTCACAAAAATGACCGAGAAATAAAGCTTTCATGAGTTACATTCCTCAGCCGTGACGCTCTACTGCACACCTAACCGACACAAGGCCTGCATAGTGAAAGAAATTTTGTGATGCAACTCATTTGGATACATAATCATCTCAATCCATGACTTTCACTTGAATTTCTACAAATTATGAAAATCATTTTTTATTTACTAGTCCATTTGAGCAGAATAACATTCCGTAATTTCTACCATTGCTTGTGTAAGTGCTCTTTCAAATTGTCGCTGTAGTGGTTTCAAGATACCTTGGCCTTTAAAAATAAGCCGCGTAATCGATTACATTGATGTCAGTTGTACACAAAACGTAAGGTTAAAGCGATCAAAAGTGAATTGATGGCTTTGAGAGAGAATTTTTATGTCGACCCGTGTAACTTTATCCAGTGGGGCAATCCTCGATCATTATTACGTTTCCCAAGTTTCCTTGAATGAGATTAAAAATTCATAAATGTAAAACGTGCTCGTAGAAATACGTACCATGGATTAAGATATTCATTTCATATCTTTCGCCTCACCTGCCACAGAAATTCTCGCAATAATTTATTCCCATTAGGATTTAGAGCGCGTAAGAGAATTTCATATTTCGAACGTCCACAAAATTGAAATTAAAGGAGCGATCATTGGAAGCTGACAGCCTTGCCTCGAGACACAGGAGCGGGAATGGTGGAGAGCTGATGCGTGAGTGGGAGGCGAGGGAGCACAGTTATATCAGCACTGTGGGAAGAGCGTATATGAGATATGCAGTCACTGAGTGTACTGGCAAACTGATTTTGAGTGCACTAGGTGTACGATTTTGCATAGAAACCTTTCAAGTTAATGGATTCAAAGAATCGTTTTACTTGGAAAGGTGAAAAAAATGCTACAGGATTGGGTACTTGGCTCAGTTTTGTTTCGTGGTATACGTAGCTCAAATACTTAATAAACTTTTGAACAGTTTTTTTTTGGTTGCCGTTTTGAAGTTTAAAAATACTCATCGCGAAATTTTACACTGAAATATTAGGTGTGTTATCCGTAGAGTTCAATTATATAATTTCTTCAGGACTACATAATAAACTAGTTGAAAGCTTCTGATGTACGGATGTCATGAATCACTTAGTATTATTTTTAATGAGTTATTTGTTTTACTCTTTTTAGTCTGTTATTTTTTGAGTTGGAATTTACTTTCGACAATTTTTTGAGTGACCCTAAATACGTCACGGGCAAGCTTTGTGCGTTTCAATTCATTCTTCCTATACGATGAAAAGACTACATTCTATTTTCAGACGAGGTTTTTGGCGGAATTTGTGTCAATCGTCAGTCGTTTATGGAGAACAACTTGTGGTGCCCTCTAGACAAATTATGTAAATGAAATATTTTTCATTTTTAACGCTCAGTACTTAAGCTTCGCGAAAATTATCAAATCCAAAGCCTTCAATGAGCTAATAAAAATTACGAAGAGGCATCAAGATGCCAGTTAATATTGTTTCGTTTATTAGCGTTACGAAAAGTTTCCCGATTTTCTTTAATAGGAATGTCCGATATGTTTTATAAACCAAATTAATGATTTTTCAATATCCGATCGCTAATAGAAATAAAGATAGCCTATTTTTCAGTGTAAATTTTCAGTTCGCGAGTTAATAGGTCTTTACAAATTTTTCCTGCTTACCCACTACGACAAGCTTCCCAATTTCTACCTCATAGTTCGTAAAGAAAGTTACTGCTTTCCAAGGGAATTAACTTATCTTTCAAGTGATATCTGTTATTTTATCCAACCCAAGGGGGACCCTGTTATCTTATCTTGGCAGTAGATACGCTTACAGGACTTCTATCTTTCGTACCCACTTTGCTTCTTCCAATTTACACACGTTCGCTTTCACTTCATTGAGTTTTGTTGTTATTCATTCTTAACTCATTTCCGTGCGCTGGGGATCTTGTGTGGGAACATACCTTGTGCATAGAATCCCTGTTGCCTTGAGTCCATACTGATTGGACCCCTTTCTTTCGGTGCTAGATAGTCCGAGTCACTAAAGCGCTACTATCTATACTACTACTACTGCAACTACTTGTTTCAACGTGGTGGTCGATTCTCAATTTTATAATCGCACTAAAATTTTATTGGGTGAGTGACGAGATCAGGTATGAGTAGTGCGAGGGGGCGGCGGGTGAAGTAACAGTGCATGCGAAGAGAATGTGTTCGATGTTGGTGAGGGAACTACCGGCAGAAGTTGTGCGACAGTCAAAACTATCCTGACAGCGCGCGAGTGACGGGCTGGTACTGTGAGAGCAAAAGAATATAGTGTGGGTGTGTGTGTGTCTAGACTTAAGGATTCAGTGTACAGTGGGTGGATTTAGTGAAGAGTGGGTGGATTTGGTTTAGAGTGTGTCTAGTTTAAGTCTAGTGTGTCTAGTTTAAAAATCAATAAAATGAAAGTGTGTTCTGCGAGTGAAGCAGTGTATGTGTGCAAAGAATGTAGCGAGAAGCGCGAGTGTCATTGTATGTTCAGGAACTGCGTGTAATGCCAATAAGGGCATCACGTGCCCAAAGAATAAGAGAAGGGAGTTTGGAAGTCGGTGGCATCGAGGATATTTGTGTCAGCTATGTGAGGAGTGCGAGCGTAGCCCTGATTAAGGAAGAGAGTCTGAAACAATGATAGTCAGGATTGGAGTATGGAAACCTAGCATAAAGTGCGTGCATCCTGTGTCAAGCGTGGGGATCTAGTGTACAGTCTACAGATATAGAGTAGAGTGAATGGATTTAGTGTAGAGTGGATGGATGTAGAGTAGAGTGGGTAGATTTAGTGTAGAGTGGGTGGATATATGTAGTGTAGAGTGGATGGATTTAGTGTAGAGTAGATGAATTTAGTGTAGAGTGGGTGGATTGAGTGTCGAGTGGGTGGATTTAGTTTAAAGTGGGTGGATTTAGTGTAGAGTGGGTGAATTTAGTGTAGTATAGAGTGGATGGATCTAGTGTAGAGTGGGTGAATCTAGTGTGGAGTAGGTGGATCTAGTGTAGTGTAAAGTGGGTGGATTTAGTGTAGTGTAAAGTGGGTGGATTTAGTGTAGTGTAGAGTGGGTAGATTTAGTGTAGTGTAGAGTGAGTGGATTTAGTGTAGTATAGAGTGGGTGACCTTAGCGTAAAATGTACTAAATTCGAAACATTTCCAGCAAGGAGTGTGTATCAAGAGGAGTTGATAATCGAGAGTGTTTTGAGTTTTTTTTAATTAATTAAAGCCCCATTTTAAGTCAAGGGAAAGCAAGAGCTGCTTTTGAATCGAAGTGCGGAGATGTTTATTTCTTATTTTTTATGGGGAGAGATTTATGCGTATCGGATTTTGAATGTTTAAGAAACCTGGTATTCATTCATTCATATTGACCAGATCTATAAGTAGTACATGCCAAAGAATATCAAATATAGCCTTTTAAAATACCTCGATGTTCATTTATGAGCACAAAGGAATCGGTGGCCAACGGGTGTATATGAAATATAATCTCTTCCTTTTATAGAGCTCTTGGAGATGAAAGATTGACAGAGCGTTATATGTACATTCCTTCTTTTACAAAGAAGCACTCATTTTCAGCAATTCCTAATTTTAGAATTGACATTCAGAGCTTGTGAAGTCAGACCACACTTACCGTGACCAGTTCCCAGTTTCTGGAATGCAAAACCAGCTTTTAGGTCTACAGTTTCATGACCTGCAAGACTGAGCCTCGTACTGCTCCCTCAAGGTCGCTGCAGGACGAGAGGCACTGGCAGCAGCCGTGGCCGCAGAGCGGAACCTCCCGAGCGATCGCAGAATACCTGGCCGACTACACCCCGAGTTACGCGGGTCCTGTGCTGGGCAAGAGACAGAGCTTTGGAGCATGGGCAGGTACGTGCCTCTCCCCTCCGACTAGATGGGGATCGCATTGAACTTGAGCGACAGGAAACGAGATGTCTTTCAGAGTGGGGTGCAAAAGCTTCAACAACTTCAACAGTTGGATTGTCCAACGATTGTGTGTGCTGTGCGCACGCATGTTGTTCGCCAGGCTTAATGTAAACCCAGTTCAGTTCGCTGCAGCCACGAACAACCTCGAATGATGAAGTATTCTCCTTACGGATTACACACCAAAAGCGAAAAACTTGAGATACTGTATTACTTTGATGATAAAACAAACTGTTATTTTGAAAGTAAATATGTAATTTGCTTCATCTATGCTGAGACACACTACTGGCATGGTGAAAATTTGTTCAAGACAGTGAAAAAGATATTTATTTGAAAATACAGAGCGCGACGAGCTCACGGCAGCCATCACTAAGGTTAGAAAGATTGCATTGTCATCTTTTGCTCTCGTGCGTTTACGTCATCATTCTAGCCTTGAATGGAAAATTTAAACAACAAATTCAACCCAAAATAGTTTCGTCAGTGAACAAAATTGTCCTTCAGTACACTAGCATGAAACCATTCACTAACGCCCTGCATCACCGGAATGAAGAGCGACTTTTGAAACAGATGTTAGTCAGAATATTGTTTGAAATCCTGAGCTTTTATGATTTCGGCTCAAAATTCAGTTTTCTGCAAAGATATTGAAATGTAAGCTATGGGTTCAAAAGTCATTTATTGCCACCTCTTCGTTGAACCAATTAGATGTTCGGATTTTCGTATGTGGCATCTTTTAAATGGTTTACGTTTCTCTTACTTATTCTTCAAAGTGTTCTACGAAGGTTCCGCTCAACGCGTATTCCTTGAACTGTTTGGGAATGTAAGGATGCTGATACTTTTGACCATGAACTTCTGTTTCTAACGTTCATCTCTGAAGGCTTCAAACTACAACGTAAGAAGTGATAGTGGTAGTAGCAGCGCTTCACTGACTCGGACTATATCGTACCAAAAGAAAAGGGATCATTTAGTATAGACTCGAGACAACGGAGAAGGTAGGCCCAAGGTGTGTTCCCACACAGGATCTCCTGCGCATAGAAACCAGTTAACAATGAAGAAAAACGTAAAGAAAAGATGGGGAAGAATGCGTGAAAACTGAGAAAAACAAGGTGGGGACACAACATAGAGGTTCCGAATGCCTGACTATAGCTGAGGTAACCTTACAGTGCATAGGAAACTCACAAGTTATAACATATGCTATAAAAACTTAATCCTATAGACTATCTTATGGTCCTTAAGATGAACTAAAGCATATGTAATTTCAGTTGTTATAGATTTTATTTTCTTAGAAAATTATCACTTGAAATTAAATGATCACTTGCGTCGTCATTTGTTGACATATTTTGCAATTATTTCTCACTGAATATTACTATTGTCATGTTACCACTGGACATATGTAACCCTTCTCGCAATCAAAATGCTTCAAGTACAAACTTCATTGCAGAAACATCTAAAATCTCGACGTATGTACACCTTTGTCATTCAGACTTCGTCAGTCGAACCTATTTCGTCCTCCTAGTGACATGTTCATTCATTGTGGCACCTGAACAGTCCCTGTTCTATTCGACTGCCCCTGATAGCGCTCATCCTTTCCAACGTTTCTTTTAGTTCAGACCCATATCTTACATTAATTGTGCTCATTCTCATCCAAAATGTACTCCGAGGCTTGAAGTTTTTGAGTCCTCAAAAAACCACAGGCTCAATTTTTGTACATTTGTTGCGGTGTTACAAAACTATTTTCCACATTTTATTGTAATATGCCCTCCGAGGTCCCCTCTCTACCCCGCGGCAGTCAACGCGTAGCAGCTGAAATGTCTTTTAACGAGTACTATATCAGTCCGGGCTAAAACTAATCCTTTTTCATCCACAGGTAAACGCGATGGGTTACCAGCAAATCACAGCAACCTGGTGTTGAGGTTGCAGTCATTCCTGAAAGACAAGATCCTGCACCGCGATCTGAGCAACAAGCGGCAGCAGTTCAGTGCATGGGCCGGCAAAAGGTCGCCCACAGAAAGCGATGATGAGGAGGCCCAGGAAATCACAGAACAGAGCACGACCACGCAACGTGAGCTTGGCAACGACGAGACGTCACTGTTCAGCAAAAGGAGGGACAACGACGGCGACCGGACAGGAGCAGCAGACTTGCGTCAGATCCTCAACTCCATCAGAGATGCGAGTGTCGCAAGACGGGCGTTCAGCGCCTGGTCTGGCAAGAGGGGTTTCAGTGCATGGGCCGGAAAGAGGAACGAGTTCACCAACTGATCACTCATCGTTGAGACGTCAGTGCTATTGCTTTACAATTCACATGGATTTGGGATCTTGAACATAGCAAATCCACCAAAAGCCAGGAAGCTAATTCGTAGCTTTCGTACATCGTAGGTAGATCATTTTAGAACAGAATGTACTGCTCTCTAAGTTGGATGTTGCACTGAAACGCGTAAACCGGTAACAAGGTATGGAAGGGCACCCGTTAACATCTTTTCTCGCGACGTTTAATTTAACCACGAAATATTATTTTGAAAATGTGACGTAAAGAAGAGATGAACTCTGAACGAGAGATGGCACAACATAAAACATTTTTCAATCTTTATGTCGTAGTCATAAAAATGATAATAAAATAACAATATTTTATATAATTTAATCGCACTCAGATACCTTTGACGGAAGTAATCGAAACATAGAAAAAAAAGTTTTCGCTTGCTTTCTATCGCACATCCAAGTGAAATAATTCAATCAATGTTGTGCAGCGAATACAGAAATGAAATCTACATAACGGAAAATAACTGAATATATTTTATGGTTTCCACAAAAATTAGCGAAATAACAGGCCATTACTTCTCTGATTTTAATACGGATTTGTAACTAAATAAATTATGCAAGAACATCAGTTTGCTCAATAACCTTACAATATAGAGATGCCCATCTGTCCCAGGGAACGGTGAGCGAATTACACCTCGGAAGGGGTAAGGTTTGCCTCGGTCGTAGCTGAGGTTACCCCCAAATACCTTACGTAAATCGATAGTAATTTATTTATCAAATATATGAAATGAGCACCAGCACATTCGAAACAATTGTTGAAAATATTTCACCCGAAAGAACAAGACTTGAACATTTAGTTGTAACAACAAATATTCTGCATGTAAACCTATAGTGCACTATGCCCGTCTCGAGTCCTTACCACAACAACCAACTCAATTTGAAACACGAGTATTTTATAATTATAATACAAGCTATACAAATCTCAATAGTGATCATGCAGTCATGAAGTTCACAGGTTTGCACAAAAGGCTGATCAAATTCCATGGAGATTTACCCATCCCGCGACCTTCATGAGAACACTGAAGTTGGGCTCTAAAATCAAGGCTTTCACGCTTGGGTGTTGTTACATACCGCCCATACACTGGGTGTTGCTCAAGTGTTTCCCCAATTAAATTGTTCGTAAAGTGTTCATTAAGTATCGTGTAACTTTTTTTCAATGTTGATACGAATAATAGCGACTTATTCACTTGCTAATTATTAGTTTTACGATAGTTAACAAATAAAATGTATAATAAATACTCAATGACAGCGCGACACTTTTATGCGGTACCCTGCATATACAATGTCTACTGCCAGAGCAGCGAGATCAAAATAAAATAATGCACAAGCTAAAATAAAGTTGACCAGAGAAGAGACGTAGTAGTCTACCATTAAATACAGCTCTCTTAAACACCTACCCTAATGTAATACTTTCCTAAATCTTCAAGCCCCACTGTCCGGCTTTTAGATGTCGGAAACGGAAAAACGTTCAAAAATAAAATTACGATCGAGGTCAGAGACCGGGTTATTAAAACCATCGTAAGTTGTCAGACTTACGTAAAAAACTTATGTTCAGCGTACGTTGATCGTGAGTTTGGTGAGATTGACTTTTACGATGACGAAATTATGGCTTTAATTAATTTCAGACGTCGGATAAGAGAAACGAGGCTCATTATTTTATTAAACTATATTCCATGGCAACTCCTACTAAATAATGGCACTTGATTGACTCTGTAGAATTACGATAAGAATAACCATCAATTTATGACTAGGAAAATAAATTTCATGTGCTTTTAATACACTAATCAAATAGCGTTTTTCTCTCTATAAAATACGCATAAATTACAAAGTTCTCATGAGAATAACAGAAATCACAATAGCAAGTGAATTCTAACAATCGCAGTAACACTTCTAAATTATCATATACGCTCAACACAAAGTTGTGTAGAAAACATAGTTATCACGTGAATTTCGGCTAGCAGCTCGTGTAAACATGCACTTACGCTCAACGTAACTCCCCTTACGCGAGCTCTGAGTGTCGTAAAGTTACGTGCAAACTTGCGGGAAAATCTCGATAGTAACTTGTTTAATAATAGCACACATTGTAGATACGACCACTTAGCTGGTCTTACGCTACCGCAGATCGCTGCGACGTCGTAAGTAGTTCTGATAATTCGGCCCCAGGTCATCAGGCTATGACCTAACACATTTTATGGAGCTGTAAAACAAATAAAGGGAGAATATGTATGAAAAGACATGAAAAAGAAAGCGGCTGCACAGCATTTACAAGAAAAGACGCTTTATCAAAGCCTGTATACTAGAACACGACAGGCTACCTAAAGTAAATTCGATAAACGAACACTTCATAATGTAAGACTAAATCAAATGATATACTGACACACCTTTCTTATACAAGTATCCAGGGATGCACTAACAATAAAGCGATTACAAAAGCATCATTAAGAAACAGGCACATCATTTACCGTTTTTCATTTCAAGGGGACCACGAGACCACCAGAATACATTTTACATCACCACAAATTTCCCAGTTCTACGCTCTTCTGACGCCACGTGCCAAGAGTGCTGAAGGAAAAGCAGAGACGCAGAAGAACTCACTGAGGAAATATTTGTTGTCTGTACTCAAACACACAGACGAGCCTGACCAGGGACCGTCAGTAGAATTCAGCGTCGTAATTTGGAAATAGAAACTAATATCATCGGGCTCATCCACGCCTACAGGCATTGAAAACGAGAGTAAAACAAACAACTGAACCAGAAATGCCCAAGATATACATCCGCAACAAAATTGCCAAAGAACTGTTGACGTGACAACGACGGAACTCAATTGCCCTCAAAGTCATGAGGAACTTTTCACAACTTACGTGTGCATAAATATGTATAATACTTAGAAGACCAACCATCCAGGGCGACCATTAAAGTATCTTTCACTCTTAATTTCTATCATAACATGTTCAAGTTTACCTAACATCCACAAATATGCGAGTTCCTAAATGAAGCGAAATCTTTTTCAAACAGGAGTATTAATAATCAACTTGATAAGAGTGAAAGCTTCAATTAACAAATCATTCAAAAATTGAGTTCCCTACAGAAAGAAGTCACAGATGATATTCCATAGCATATTTTAAAAGGAGGATCACACTCGCCCCAAACCACGCGCTCTGAGCTGAGAGACCAACCCACACTTCGGCACAGAGGCGAGACGGTAGCAGGCGAGTAGGGCATATTTCTGGCACGATATTCAACACATTTACATTCTCGACAGTTAAGCAGGATAGAGGTAAGCTACTGTCATGCCTTCATTGAAGAAAAAAGATATTTCATGCCCACGGGATGGAGTACCGACAAAAACGCCTTTAAGCAGTTGGACTGAAAGTAGGTTTCCAATAAAATGGTACAAATGATTTATTTTGAACAAGTAAATGGAATAAAGATGAGTTTAATTTGAGTGAGGACTAACCCACCGACTCGAAAAACATTCCAAGTATCTGAACTGATTCTAATTTTCACATACATTGTTCGAAAACTTATGCTTGATTACTCGTCTAACTAGTAAATAAGCAGACAGACCATATCTGCTCCTAGTAAATATGGTCGATATTTATAAAAAAGAACGATGGGTTCAATTTCCCAAGTCTTCTTGATCGAAGCAGTGACGTCTACAGCTGACAACACGGAACACAATAGCAAAATCAAATAGGTATCGGGAGTCAACAATTAAGAACTGCCTACTTCCTTCTTTCATTATACCGACAATAGCACATTGAAATCAGCACTGAAAGACACATGCATGCATGTGCAATTCTTTGTAGAGCCTGAGAGTATGTCACAGTATTAGGTATGTCACAGTATTAGGTATGTCACAGTAATAGGTATGTCACAATAATAGGTATGTCACAGTAATAGGTATGTCACAGTAATAGGTATGTCACAGTTATAGGTGTGTCACAGTAATAGGTGTGTCACAGTAATAGGTGTGTCACAGTAATAGGTGTGTCACAGTAATAGGTGTGTCACAGTAATAGGTGTGTCACAGTAATAGGTATGTCACAGTAATAGGTATGTCACAGTAATAGGTATGTCACAGTAATAGGTATGTCACAGTACAGCTCACCTACCAAAGCCAGTCACAATATAAAATTAGCACGATTGAAAAATATTTCCAACACGAAAGTTTTAAAAAGGTCTGTTTGCAAAATAAAACAATAGAATCCCAGAAAATGTCTGACACCTAATGTTCATGTAAAATTTCCAAACTGTTAATAACTAAGCCAAATCAAACTTATAACCTATGCCATAAAACTCATGAATCCATAAAAAGTAGAACACAATACGAGAAAAATCTGTGGATGCAGAACCTATGATGAAATGTTCATATACTGATTGGTTCTAGATATGAGCTCAGACAGGAATGTTCAAAGAGGCTCCATTTACAAGCCAGGCACAAGAGGCAAATTCGTTATTTCTGATCTGTCACCCCAACCATGATTTGCCATGTCAGTGTTGTACATTTTCTACAAGAGCCCCAACTTAGCAAGGATCTTAGACAGCAGAGTGCCAACTTTTATTGCATATACCCAACATAGCTAGCTGTCAAGGCACTAATTTGTACGAAAGATTCAATCATCAAATGAGGGGATACTTTCAAAGGAGTAGCCATCATGTCCTTTGAAGGCATAGTAGCAGATGTAGGAATGGTAGGATCCAGGGATGAACATAATGGCTCCCAGGATGAGAAGCGGCCAGGTCCTGTCGCTGTACTGCTCGTGGATGTGCCCTGTGACAAGCAGACTGCCCACAATCAGCAGCAGGGACCCCAGCACCAGCAGCACCACAGCCAAGACAACACTCTTCCATGGGATCTTTGTCTCAGGAGCCTGCCACATTTTGAGAAATGTTAGAAGAAACAATGCCCACCCTTGTAATGAATTCATATGTGCAGGCTGACTGTCCCACATCCAGAATCATATCATTGGGCAACACCTATAATCTTGGATACTTTTCTATTGGCAGTGCTGAGAGTGACCAGATTGATTTTAAGGGGTTTGAAGTTTTTTTTTTAGGGGCCAGACTAATTTATCAGCACTTTCCTTTCAGTCAGGCAGCATACACTGGCATGTGTTACATCATAGGGTTTTTTTTCGTCCTTTCTTGTTAAAAGGGAGATACAGAAAACAAGTAAAAGTCTCAAATACTGCATGTAATAAAGTAATGGGAACTTGACACTTTTCACCAACACTCTGGACTACATTCTACCTATTTCTACAGACAATTTTCTTTTACAAAGAGCATCTCATACTTCATTCATTCATCCACATCTTGATTTATTTTTAGCACTGCTACTCCTCATTGGTAATTTTCAACTAAGCACATCTAGTAAATTTTTTTCACAAACAATGGTGCTACATGGGAAACATTTCATTGCACTTATTTCTCACATAGTTAAATTAAGCCACTGAAGTCATATTTTTCAAACATTTAATCTCTCAAATGTCTAACATTTTGCCTGTTACTCCAAAGTCCAAGTCTTTGGACCATAAAAACATTCTGAACAATCATACAAACATCCAAATCTCCCTTACAACTCACACTAAGTCTCCCAACACCTCTAAGTTTCTTCTTATACATCCCACACCAGGTGGCTCTTCTCTACTCCATCTTACACTTCCTCTTTAATGTTTACCCTTGTTGCAATGCACAGCCTAAAGCAAACAAATTATGGTAGTTCCTCATCATGTCTCAAGTGGGCTTGATTCTTCTCTCTAGCATTTTTCCCTACAAAATCTCATAACTTTACCTTACCCCAGACTTATGAATTTTTCCATTACACACTAAAATTCTTTACAAATATCTTCCCCATTTTTAATCAAACAGCTGTACATGTTATACAAGAAGTAATAAAGTAATTTATGTAACTCAACTGTAAAGCCTACCATAATACCCATATCATCCAATGAGATCAAGCAGACTTTCTACAGACTTCTGTAGAAGTACTTACTTCTGAGAGCTTCATATTTAATTTTTACACGTCTTAAAATAAACTTAGACAACTTTGCCAAAACTAATAAACATTTACAACTTTGATAATTTTGTTAGTTTTCCCTGGGAATGTATGTATGAGTGTAGGTATTACTGATATGAAGGAAAAACTCATTTTTAATTTTGAAGGACCTTCATCATTAATAACAAATAAAATGCACACACTCTTCCACTACCACATTCATAGGCAAAAGACTTGGACATCACCAAAAATCAAACCAGGTATTCACTTGAGTTAATCACTGATAGAATGCTAATATTAAAGTCCCCAGGATACCAGTAAAATATCTAAATTTATACATGTAATACCATCACAGATTACGAATGAAATAACTTGAGAAAAACAGTGAAACTCAGACACAATGTACAAAAAATAACCTGCCTATAAACAAATATTAATTAGCAAACCCTTGAAATCTTTGAAAGTATCTAAAGGTCTCCCACCCAGGCCACTCTGTTATGCTGCATTTAGGCACACATAGATTTTTGCTATACATCTAAAAAAGGCAATACATAAGAAAAAATAATTAAAGCAATTATAAAATATTTATGCTCACCTTAAATTGTGCATCAATAAATCCAGAATCATCCTGGCTGAGCCTCTGATATGCTGACCTTGATGGAATAAAATCTCTCCTGAGGGCCATAATGCTCACCACTCAGTCACAGATACAAACTAATTCAAACTCAGGCTGAAATGCTAAATTGAACACTCAAAAAATGAATCAAGACAATTAAAAATCTGTTGAATGCTAACAACATTGCATTTAGCAAATAAATAGTCAAGCAGGGCTACTTATGGCAATTTTTCATGTTTTTGTCAACAATGTTTTACTACTTAAAACTTTTGCATCACATTTAGAGTTATTTTGTTTATTTTTGTAAGAGAAATGGCACAGAGAGAAAAATTTGAACTATTAACTGTAATTTATAATTAAAAGAAAAATAGCATCCTAAATAGCTCAGCTGTGGGAAAACTTGGGATACGCAAGATTTTAAAAACACGCTTTAAAATTATTTTTAGATGTAGGTTTTCCTGGCCAAGCAAGGAATCATAGCAATATGTGAAATCAAAGGCTAGCTTGATGAATAAGTTTTTCAACCTCTTTAATTTTTTTTTAAATTTCCTATGTTTAAGAACAGCAAGTGGGGTTGAAACTTTGTTTCCTCATTGGTAAAAGTGCATTGGATATGATTTATATGTAGTCTACAGCTCACAAAAAAGTGTCCAAGTTGTAATTGTGACTCAAATGTAGTGACAACTCAATTCAAACACAACTACAACTCAATTCAAATGTGACAATATTTTAAAGAAAAATATTCAACATCTGGGCCAGCCTTCTATATTCACACCAGATAAAAATGTTAAAAAAATTTCACATGCTTGTGTATGAGGATATAACTTTCTAGACTAGTTTGTCTTTAGTGGCAATCAGGGCCAAAGATTTGGAAATGAAACTAGTGGCAAACAAAATTCATCCAAAGCTTGTTTGTTCCTGATCAGAAGGCAGGGCTTTTGCAGCACAAATACTGTAAACAATAATTGCCTGGAACAATAATGAACATATTAGTTGTTTAATAGACAAATAAGCTTATATAATGGACAAACATTTTATGAAACCTCTTTTATTTAGTGTTCAAATTTACTACAGCAAGGTGTCTCAAATTACCCAAGTGAGAAAGATATTCCTTATTTTTTCTTTTACAAACGATAGATAATTTCAGTAAGCAGGAAACGATAGCCAGCTCGTATCTACATACAATATCAAAAATCTATTAACTTTGACCTTTTAGATTTTTCTCTCCAGGCTTTGGCAGGACCAACTTTGAAAAAATTGAAAAATATAGCTTATTTTAAACAATTTATGTTACAATGAATAAATTAGAATGTTTATTAAACTAAACATATGATAAAATACTGAACTTTTTGGCTCAAATTTGAGATTTGAGATATTCATTATATTTTGATCACTACAGTATTCAGGATACAGGATCACCCACTTGTTCTGAGTTACCTCGTGAGTCATGAGTATCTAAATGGGAATCTTAACTGTTGACTAAAAATGATGATACTCTTCAAGTAAGTCTTAAGCTACAGCTGTTTCCATTTTTACCACTTTTATAAATCCAAGAATATACTATTTAGTCACAAATAGTGCAAAATATTTTCAACAATTTTCTGATAACTTTAGGCATGCTAAATGAATTTCAAATTGTATAAAAATCCAGCAAATATTGTGTAGTGTGTCAAAGATATATAGCTTTCATGATTCAAAGAAATACTTGTTGCTTTGTTATTGCTTAGTAATGATAAATTTCTGCATCAGAGGCTTCTCTATTCACTTTTTTAATTTTCTTAAGTACCTCACCCTGTACAAGTGATTTTTGAATTATATGAACATGATTTTGACTTCCATGCAAGCATTTATAAGGCAAAATGCAGGTAAGTATTAAGTCAAGCGCAAACATCTATATGGCAGTGAAGTATACAGACTCTGAGACTCAAAGTATACAAACCAGATTTGTTAAAAAATTGATATGACATTATCCATGGTTATTTATGCAATAATCAATCAACCAAAAGAAAGTTAAGTATCACAAAGCCAGGTGGTCATAAATCAAAACTTCAAAACAGGTAGGACCACACAATTTATGCCAGTTTTCAATTCACTGTTACCATCTTTCACTTCATGTTTTACTAAAAAAATTCTCATTACATCAACAACAGTAGCTATGAGGGTATGAGCTATCTTACAAAGCTGATAGAAGAGTGTAGCTTATACTCTTCTATCAGATTTTCAGGATAGCTCATACCTAAATGATAATTAGCATCTCTGAGATGCACCTGAATTTCTTAAAACTCATAGATCACATACATTCAAATGTGTTTGATATATTTTACTAATTACATTGAAATACATGTGTTTATTAGTTCATTTTCATTCTACTTTCACACTGCACATGTACAATCATTTCCATTTCATTGTACCTCCAGTCTTTAGATCACAATTTAAAATAAGTTTCATTATATTGGGGCAGTTAATACTTATTTAACTGTGGCCAACTGCACAGTGCATTTAATTTATTGTACAGCCTTTATTTCAATGTTGTTGAATAGGAATTTTTCATCAAAGTGGCAGAAACCTAATTTCAAACAGTTTATGATAAAAAAAATTGTTTAAAATTAGTTTATATTGTACAATATGTCTCCTTTCTAATGCTTCTACCCAGTTCCCTGTTGTTAGGGTTACATTAGGCTTAGATCAGATTAGGATAGGTTTGTTTCATAAATTTTACACAATATAACTTGATAATACAAGGAGCAAGAATGTGTGACAATGTGGCTCAAATTGCCATGGAGTTTGCATCATTATGTTGCAGTACCATGGCAAAGGTTTGAATATCCTTCAATATAACTTTTTTTATGGTAAATAATGCTAATAGGTTTCCAAAACTAAGAAAAAAATCCTCTCCAATGTCACCAAATTGAAAGCTGTTTCACAATGAGAATGTTCTGTGCAGTTGGCTGCAGTAAAGTAAATATTTACTACTGAGGATTTCACATCACAGGAATAGTTTTTAAGAGTGAAATTTTTTCATTCATGCTATTTTATTTTATTCAATACAACTTCAACAGAAACTTGACTATGAAATTATAATACCCAACAGTACTTAAAACTTGAGCTTGATATGAGAGCCAACATCTGTTGGAGCCTTTATTACAGCCAACAAATTCCTTTAAAAATCACACATGGAAAAAACAAGTTGAATCCTCTTGCCCCATTGGCTGTAAACCAGTAATGTTGAGAAATTTTTCACAGTATTAGGTACCCCATGTTACATGAAATTTTTAACTAAGAAAATGTGTCACTGGGTAATCCAATTCATCAAAAAAAAATCATACCCTCATGCTTGGAAGGCCAATATAACTTATGGAAGTCTACCATATGCTGCCTTTCCCCACCTTTTTGTTTCATGCTCTTACTAAGAAACTCTTCACTGCATCAACAACTATCAAAGCACAGTACTACCTTGGTTAAAGACCACAATCCATTCTTGAAAGCTGATCTATTATTAAAATATTAGGTGACAAAATTTTTACCTTACTACTACTCTCACTTTTAACCTTCTTTGGAGGATCCCTTTTTTGCTGAACATCAGCTGGTCAGCAGTCAGCCCATTAGGGTTGGCAATTTTAGGTGTGTTGACAGACAGCAGTCAGAAAATTAGGGAGGCCATAAAATAACACAAAAATACGGATACAAAACGGAAAAAATTAGCAACATTCGACGGCAACATCACAAGCACAACTGAGGTTAGGCTACTACGTACCAGGGTTCTTTGTCTTGCTGTTTATTATCCAAAAATTTGTTCGTCATCTGGGGCAAATTTTCAGCAAAATTGTTAGTCATAAATCAATTTGTTCATTACCCCAAGCTTTCATGAAATGAGGATCTACTGTACACCCTGCATCCATTCCTCCAAGATAACTTGTATCTAAATTATCTTTAGCACTTCTGACACACCACTGAAATATAGTATACAGTTCATAAGTTATATTCATTAAAACTTCTCTCTTACATTCATACTTACTACACTCAAAAACAAAACCTTCAATTGTTTTTTCCACTCCACTGTTACTCTGCCTAAGCATTCTTGTCTTCCCTTCATTCCAACATTATGTGCACTTATGCACTCTTACAGTTTTACACTTGACACCAAAGAGCAGTTGACTTCTATAACTTATCTCATAAATATCTCAGTCCTTGGTATCTTTTGTTAGGCAAACCTGACTAGAGATGTTTTCTTCATTCATGCTCTTTTTCCCCTCGTCCAGCCTACGTTTTTTTATTCTTTTTTTCAATTTCTTCTATTTTTTGCAGTCCCATTGTGTTCTTCCTACTTTTTGATTTCTCAAACCCAGCCATCAACAGATTTTGCACATCTGACATACACAATCCTGGAGATATTTAATTTACTTGCATGCCTTTTATTGACTTACACACCTCTCACACACACTCAAATTCCATTTAAAAATATGGCACACCTTTTCTTACCACTCTCTTTATACTCAATTTTCCCCTTATAACTCAATAGAGCTTTCTCAGCAAACAGACTTCTACCCAGGTCACCTCTAATTGCCTCCACAGTTGTTTTTTTTGGAGCACCTAGTGCCAAAAAACCTACCTGATTCTGAATCACCTACAACTTCAAGGTCACTTTGATTCAGTGCTGTAAAATTTACACCACACTGTACATTGCATTAGGTACTGTAACAAACTTTCACATTCCTTTAGCACATTTATACTAGTTTTCTAGATACATAGCAACACTACTACAGCATCCACACCACTGTATAGCTCCTGCCACTTTATCATCTTTCTTTCACTCTTGAGCTTTCATCTTTACTCTGCAGGCATCCTAGGTACTTGTATCAACCTAATTCTAATTTTTACCTTAATGATCAATAACTAAGATATCTAAATGAACTTGAACTTGCCCCAATGCAAGGGCCAACATCAGTTGAAGCCATTATTTGGACCAAAAAAATTTTCCTCTAAAAAAAATTACACACTGTACACACAAGTGGGTGCTCTCGCCCTATTAGCTGTAAACTAGCCTCATCAATAATGGTCTCAGATTAGTAGTTACTTTATGTCATATTCTAACCAAAAGAGGGTATGAGGGTATCACTGGGTAATCCACTTCATCAACAAGAAAGATACCCTCACACTTGGGAGGTTGACACACCAATGAAAGCCTACCAAATACTACCTATCTCTGCCTTTTATTCCATACTCTCATCAGAAAATTATTTATTGCATCAACAACCATCAAATTACACTCTTCATCTAGTCCTACAAGATACCTCATAGGCTCATACCCAAATCATCTTCAGCACTCCTGACATACCACTGAACTACTCTATACTAATGATTGACTACATTCATTGAAGCTTCTCTCTCACGTTCATATTAACTACTCAAAAAACAAAATGCTCAATTGTTTGTTCTACTCTACTATTGCACTGCACACACATCCTAGGCTTCCCTTCTTTCCATCTCCACATGTGCCTGTTCACCCTTAAAGTTTAACAGACTCCAAACAACAGTTGACTTCTATAACTCCCATCATAAATACTTCAGTCCTTGCCACCTTCTTTTGGGCATACTAGAATAGAGATGTTTTTACATCCATGCTCTTTTTCCTCTTGTTTAGTCTATACTTGTTTGTTCTGTTTTCAATTTTTTTCCTTCTTCTTTTCAAGGATCCAGAGAGTCTGCGAGAGATCTCGAAAGTTGTTGGATTTCGTCAAAAGACAATTTCTTTCCTTTTCTTCTTCAAGTCATTATTGGGGCTTAAAAGTGAGTGCTTGTCTATGTAGCCTCACTTTGAAGGAAGGCTATGAAGTTTACCTCAGGAGATTCTTTGGAGGGTGGAAATGGAACTTCTATTACTGCTTGAACAACAAGGGAATTCCACAAGCCTGGTTTTAGCACATAAATATCATGTGTTTATCTCAGCATAGAGTTTTACAAATTAATTTATGTTTCATTTACCCATTTTATTTAACTCTACAGCATGCCCTATAATGAGCCTCACACGAGTGTCCAGATTTAGGGGAAGAGCCAGCCTAGGCAGCACAACTTGGAGCTTCTAACTGTCAATTGACAGGCACTAGTTTCAAAGTAGATAGTCAGAAACTACACAACACTCCTGTGGCCAAATATCTGAGGGAGTAAAAGAATATTGGGTACATGAGGGAACAAGTGGCATCACGCTTTACAGTAGATGGTTCTTACTTATGACCTAACGATCAGAAACTACACAGCGCATTGCCACTATGGCCCCAGCAAAACACCAAACAGTAAACTTCCATAACAGCAGTAGTAGCAACAGAAGTTCCCTGACATCGCTTTTGCAATTTTGCACGATGCATACACAGCTAAGGGAGTAAATAAAATAATAAAATATTCCCTTAGCTGTGATGCACACGCAGCGCACGAAGGCCGCCACCCCCACCGGATGCGCCCACCCACAGAGTCTAGAAGAGGGAAGCATAGCGGCGTCAGGGGTGCTCAAAAAAGCAGCTAGC
>VOMN01072934.1:0-49705 GCA_014899125.1 Orchestia grillus | reverse complement strand
TCGCGTGTACCATATATGACCCACTCCGGAGGCAAAGTGTTCAATTTATTCTCTTCTCTACGAATCCAAGCCCCTGTGTCGAAGCCGGGAGGTCCTGCAGAATAATTAGCACGGTTCATGAAAGCCAGAAATAAAGTAAAAAGTAAAGCCGAAATGATTATCCAAGCTTTTGCACCTCAACGCCGAGTGCGTTTTCCTTACGTTGCAGAGAAGATAACTTTTGTAATTCAAGCTCCTCCAAATAAGCGAGTTCGGGTAGTGATAGAGGGCACACAAAAAATGCTTAACGCCTTACCCAGCCAGCCGCACGCGCAACGGTGATGCCTTCAATGCCTCGGTCAAGTTATAAAAAAAAATTATAATTTGGCACCACCAGGCGCCGCTGTAGTTGCTAACGTGACCGTGACCTTGAACTTCATGAAAGTTATCACCAAAACATCACTTGTAGTGAAGAAAGACGTGAATGTTGCTATCAAAACGTATTACTGAAGGCCCGCTACAAAGTTTGTATTGTTTGTTAAAAGTTTATTTATGGACTGAATTCTTCAACATCAAAGCTACAATTTTATTTATTGAGCTTCTTTAAGTAGTTACAAGTCTAGGTGTTAGTGTCAGTTTGAATTTAAATTAGGTATAATAATTGAACGATTTAATTTCTAGTGACTGTATCTTTACCCCGAAAGCAAAACAAACGTAATCTCTTCACGCATTTTTTATAGGTTTTATTCTATAGTGACGTTATCATCAACTGTAGATTCGGAATATTCATTGTATTGAATGTTTTGTAGGCTGAGTTAGAGGTTGAAACGCATAATTTCCAAAGCCGTATTTGTTGTACGTTTAAATTGTGCGTCTTCAAATCAGTCTCACATGCCTATAAGTGAAGTCTGTTGCAAGAATGTAAAAAATATTTTATATGCTTACTTCAATTGCTTTTGAGCTGCTGCTTCTGTGCTCAATTTATTGCCAAGTTTCTCATGAGATGCATCCGTAAAGTGTTACCCTCAGCAAGGCGCTGCAGTGAAACGTTTTGCCGTAGCCACATGCACGCAGTAATTAGTGCAGTGTTAATTTTATACTACCTTTCACCTGTTACACGTATACTCGTCTGCACCGCTTTACGGCAACCTCACCTCAATACGGCTGTTGGGGATGTGCTGTAGCCATGCTACCTCACCGCAGTACGGCTGATGGGGATGTGCAGTACGGCTGCCAAGACAATAGCACTACCAGTAACAGGTGGTGCAGTAACCGTGCTACCTCACGGGAGGACGGCTGATGGGGATGTGGAGTACGGCTTACAAAGCAGTAGTGCTACCAGTAACAGGTGGTGCAGTACCCGTACTACCTCACGGGAGGACGGCTGATGGGGATGTGCAGTACGGCTGCCAAGGCTGTAGCGAGGTGCTGTGGCGCGGAAGGGGCGCTGCTGCAACATAGGCGGACTCACATCAATTAGCACCTCGACTGCTCGGCCTCTCTTGGTCAGCGAACCTTCTTACCTCTCAACACGAGGCACGTCCAACTGTCTCAGCACATGTAAAGCGAAACTAGCCTTAGCGAAAAACTGAGTATCAATTGTATTAATTTTTTACTTGATTATGACTAGAAATTTCTGAATAAAGGGGGTTCTACCTTTCATCAAGATCGGTGCAGTGCGCGCTCGGTCTAGCCACGTAAGCCCTGGTGAACCGAGATGACTTCTCTTTCGTGTCTCACTTGGTAGTTCATCGTGAGACCGTGAGGCGCGATCGAAATGACATACTTTGCATATTTATTACCCCAATTAAGATAACCGATCTTCCCGTTGAACTGATAGGAAACGTTCTACCGGAGTTTTTACTAATATTGAAAACTATTTAATAAGGAAAAATTAAAACTCCATTTTCCCTTCATTTACTTCGGGAAGGATAACATTCTGCTCGCAATTGCAACATCATGTGCAACACTGGGCTCGCAGGTAACAGAAAAAAATCGGAGTCGTGAAGGAGGAGGAGCAGCTGCGATACGGAGGCGGAGATAGAGGCGGAGCCGAAGAAGGCCGGCGTACGGACGGCGGTCACCGAGAGGCGGCGGAGGTTGCGGAAACGGCAGGTCAAACAGTGGCGCGGTGGCCGCCAGTAAACATGCTTGTGCGTCAGTGCACTCGCATCCAGGCAGCTTAATTAACTGAAGTCGTAAATGTTTGTCCCCGCTTGCCTCTTAGGTTACATTCAGCAGCTGTCCTCACGAAGTATACAAGGGAAGTGCATCCCTGCGCCAGGGCCGGCAATCTGTAGAGATTCGTGGAAAATGTATTGGGTTAAAGTGTCTGTCGTTCTTCAAGTGATACAAGCGTGAAAATATTTTATGCAGTGAATATCATGTAGCCATGTAGTCCCAATTTTTTCTTTAGTCTGTTCATTCATCGTATTTGTATCATTCCATCTGTTTCACCTGTGCATTGTACTCACACGTGAGCTGGGAACTGGTCTGTGCCCAGCAGGTCTCGTGTCCCAGAGACACGTGCGTTACTGGTCCCTCACGTGTCACGATCTTTCCACTCCTGTTGGTACGTTTAATAATATATTTCTCTTACATGTCTCCCTTTAGACGTAGGATGGGACCTTCGTAAATGATGCTAATCAGCCGGAAATCGTGCACAATTAGTAACCCGTATAGCTTCTGAAAATCGATGCTGTCACTCATGGACTTCGTGCAATACATCCCGTGCCATTAAAGTTAATCGTGTGAATTTGAGTGAAGTGATATCAAGTTTGATCGAACTCTTCGTGGCCTCCCGGCCTTGTTTTCACGAACCAGCGAAACTGAGTGTGTATCGTGATAATTAGGAGCATCTTGGATCGCATTGAAATTGTTTCAAATGGTATGAAAAAGTTTTAATTTGTAAACTTGTGTGATGACAACAGCTATGGAAGTGACATGTGCCCTATCTCCTGGACCTCTCCATCACCTTCCAACGCCTCCAAGTCCATGGCAGGAGTCGCCGGTGAGCAACACACATATGTCATCGCATGTGTGAATGTATATGAATAACTAGTTTTATTATTCTCAAGTCTCATACTGTGGAAATATTTGGTGAGATTCATCAATGATTTGACACTATATTCGTTAGATCAGTACCACTATACAATGTCCTATTTCAGAAACAGTTTGCACTGCAGCGAAGAAATGCAGGGCGAGGAGTAGTGAGCTCCTTAGCTGATTATCTACTAAAGTTACGATGCCAATTCTAGCAGTTTACTATTCTCGCGCGCTGAAGCGGGCATCGGGTCGCGGTTGTTATTGCTACAGAGATTGTCGTCCAGTCGCTGGACGAAAAAGAGGACACAAATGAGCGGGCGAATTGGGAGGTCTTCCCTCACGGGAGCATTAGGAGTAGACACCGTGTGTCAGTCAGCTGACTCCAGGCTTTATTTTTTACTCCAGGTTAGGGTGCGGAACTGTACATAACTCAGACTGTGGTTCAATTTCGAGCAAATTTCAATGCGATCAGCGACTCCCACAACCCGAGCACCTATACCCGACAGTCTGCATGATCGTTCATTTCTTTATTTGTGTATGCTTCTGAAAACTTCTCGTTTAAATTCTAAGTTTAGCATAAGATTTGATCGAACAAGATTCAATTGTGTTCAGACTGAATTAGCATTGAGGCTTTACATTTCTTAGCCTGATCAAACTTTATCCAACGTGAATTAGAATTTTCTTCGAGGTTATAATCCTTGCCAATCCATTATCCAGGAAATGCAGAGCGGAGTCTCCGCGTTTGTCTTACAGTGCCTTTCATTTTCTTTACTCAAAGAAAACAGTTCATCCTAGGAACCGTAAGTGTCCAGTTTCTCGAGCTTTTATCATCTCAAATTACGGCTAAACGCTTCCCTTCAGTCCGCGTCGGGCCGAAACGCAAAATCCATCGTCTTGGGAGATTTGTATCTTCTCGTGGCGCGAGATCCATCTCTCATTTTGCCCTTATACAAATAATCGAGGCTGGTCACTCGACTTGACGCATGCCCAAGCGCATACATGGACCTTATTTGGTTTTAGAAACGGTTAAGGGCTAATTGGTTTAGCTCGAAGCGTGATTTGAAGAGAGTCACCACGTGTGTCATACTATGTTTTTACTGTGAATTTTTTCTTGAATTTTTCAGGCCTCTTTACACACAGAGTACTTGTTTATTAGCATAAGGGACGCCCAGGATCCATATTGTAGGTTAAGTATTTGGAAACATCCACTGGGTTTTATATTTATTACCTTTATATTTATTACCAAAGCTTTCGGTAATAAATATGAAACCCAATGGTTGTTTCCAAATACTTAACTTACACATAGTACTGGCAATAAGGTGCGGTTTAGCAGTTTTGTATTCACCTTGCTCCCATATTGCAGAGCTCTTTGATTGAAAAAATTCTTTTCGTTCTTTCTCGAATGGGTCCCACCTCTGTTTGTTATAGTGAAATGCAAAGCTTGTAGATCATGCACTTAAAGTGATCGAATTATGAATATATACAGGATGGCCCAAAAGTAAGGTACCCTCACTGATATTGGTAGTACTGATACGTTAACAAATGTTTAGGACACAATTTCATGAAAGGGTACCGTACTTTTGGGCCACCTTATATCTATCATCTAAAAAAAAGTTCAATTCATGAAATCTTATTCTAAGTTGGAATTTTGTATATTATTCACGCATACGTTCACGTTATGAAATACAGTACCTCTGCGTTAATCATTTCAAGAAAGCTTCATCAAAGATGGAATGAGATTTTCTCCAGCCATGCTCAAGTTCCCTCAGCCATAGATAGGCCTTCGGGACTTCAGTCTTTCGTACCCACTTTGCTTCTTATAATTTCATAGCTTCTTCGCTATCTTTTCTTCGTCTTCTTTTCCTCTTCCTTCTTAAGAAACTGTTTCTCTGCACAGGGAATCCAGTGTGGGAGCACACCTGTGCATAGATTTCACGTTTCCTACAGTCCTTACTAAATGGTCCTTGCTTCCCTCCACTACCTTTGAATCCCATTTTACGTGGATAGTAAACTTTAAATTAACCAATAATCAATCAATTTACTCATGCCCATAGCTTTTCTATCATACGAGTATCTTTCCAAAGAAAAGAGATCTTCTCTATCAGAGAACTGGGTAACTCTTACAGCTTTAGCCAAAACTCTCATATTGGAAATGTTCTCCTTATATTTTCGTCTGCACTGTGAGTTTTGTTTTTGGCAAATTTTAATCTAAGGACTCATAGACCATGGAAATGGAAAAAGATTATGAATGTAGCTTATGAGCTAGCATGCCTCCGCAAATCCCTAAAGTATATGCACAAAGCCGAATTGAGTTTATCTTTTCTTAGCATGTGAGAGACGGTATGCGTTTGAAAACATAATTAAACAGTAAAGCATATGAAAAAAAAGCGGAGAACGCTTTGCACGTGTTCATATTTTATCAAAACTGGAAATATTTTTCCTGCTCGCGTAAAATTTAGAGGCACCACACACAGCGCGTGATCATATTTCGGCATCGTGCACTACTCCTCAACTTACTTTACCGCATCCGTGGAATTGAATCTTAGGCCTCCGTTGATCAACTTTAGGACTTGTTTTTTTTAGCAAAGAGTTAATTTAGTGAAGTATTTCATTGTGCACCGATGCTGATATCGTTAACAGTGGAATCGGAAACTTTCGACGGTAGTCAGTTGGGAATACAGGTGCGTGTCAGTGGGCTTTCATTTTTCCGATATGTTATGCTCAAAATGTTTTTTGCAGAATTTAGCGAAAATTTGGAATTTCTGTTGGCACCTATGAATAAATGGAACATTGATTCAATTAATTACAAAGTTTTACCCACACAAACTGCAGCTGCCTCAAAGGCAACTTATATTATTCCAAAGAAAGGAACACAAGACTTAGTGTTGCTCTCTTTCTGCTCAGGACGAATTCTCAGGTCTCATAAATTTAAAAAACGTCCGAACTGCTTCCAGAATTTTATCTCGTGGTATTAGAAATGTTCCAAAGGGATTTAAAAAGGTACTTGATATCAACAATAAAATAACTGAAAATACGAATATATTGCATATTTAAAGGAGAATGCCCCCTCAGGGGGCATAGGGTAGGCCATAGGCAATAGAGGTAGGTTANGGTGCATTGCGTCTAACCCCAATAATAATAATAATAATAAAGGAGAATGCAATTGTGTTATTGGAGTGGTAATGACATATTTTACACTCATATTTTGTACTGCATGTCGACTGGGTTGAAATGAGGTTTCTTTACTTTCTGTGTGCAGGATATCAAAGAAAATGTATCCACTGATTTTAAATGCTAATAATACTAGGTATTTACGATATCGTACAACAGCTTAATTCCGTTATATTTCTTTAGCTTTAATCCCTTCAAAACGTAATGGATTACTATTGTATCACAAATACACGGGATTGTTAATGTAATTAGTGGATTTATTATTTCTTCGCTGCTACCCTGTATAGCCTCCCTAGTCTGGATTTTTGGTCCAGCTGCAGCAGTAGCTTCGTGCTCCGGTGCTCGCAGTTTGACAAGGGTCCTCCCCTGAATAATTGGAACGCCTTTCCCATGATGCCTTAGTAAATTCTTGAGATGCTCGCATTGTTTTTGAGTTCATTTCTTGAGAAAGTTCTGGCACTTCATTTACAGAGAGAAATGATACAAAAATAAAATTTTGGTGTGGTAATTCTAGATGTTCTGCTTCCTTCGATTGGTTTCTGAAGAGTTCTTACAAAGTTAACTCCATTCATACTCCGAGCAAAACAAAACCGAAAGAGAAACCCCCAAAAACGTTTGAAACAACAACACGTCTGAAAAACATTTCCCCTTTATGTTCAAGAATATTCCCCAAAACCTGCAATAGATACCATGGGGAAAATAGTGGGCCCCGAATGACCAGCGTGAATAATGAAGAGGGGCGCCGGCCTTCAGCCAGCGAGATGAGAGACTCTCCCGCCTGACACCTGCCGTCCCGACCACAGCCGACCAATGGTGTGAGGGTGCCCCCACACCTGCTGTCGGGCCAGGACCTGTCCCAGAAACCTGGTGCTGTGCTCAGGGTCTCTTCGTGTCCTTACCCTACACGTGAGCACTTATTTTCTTCTTACTACCAACCAAGTTTTAACCTCAAAACACATGTTTGACACAAGTACATGTCACATTTGACTTAGCACTACAATCAAAGAAGATATTAGCAGTCATGGAATCAACCCAGTTTTATTTGGATGTGAAATCGTATTTTTTACTATTTTCTACTACA
This sequence comes from Orchestia grillus, assembly GCA_014899125.1. Classification (NCBI taxonomy): domain Eukaryota; kingdom Metazoa; phylum Arthropoda; class Malacostraca; order Amphipoda; family Talitridae; genus Orchestia; species Orchestia grillus. The sequence continues at coordinate 42,429 of VOMN01072934.1, read as the reverse complement.
GAAGTGAGTGCAGGGGTACTGCAGCATGTCTACTGTGATGCAACAGTGTAACTCTGGAAGCCAGGAAACTGAGGAGCCTCTTCATCGTAATTCTCATCTAGTGAACAAAGGTTTCCATGATCAGTGAAATTGAGAGAACCTCAGTTTACTCAGCACGAAGTCTGCGCATTGTATAACTTGCAGCACTGATTTATTCGGCCATTTCATCACTGCTAACATTTCTGTGCTTATAAATGAATTGAATTGAACTTTTCCTTTTCTTAAATGAAGAATGCAATGAATAATAACAAACTTATTGCACTGAGGCACGTACTGATATGTGTTGGTTAGGGTATTTTTAATTTCTGGTTTTGAGAATGACGACTTGAAGTACTCCGTTTGCATAGTATTCAGAAGAGTGATTAAAGTAGTCAGCTACATTTTCCAAAGGGGAATCTTCATTTAATATAAAACTAACCGCTGTTGCCCGATGGAATCCCGATTCTAAACAACAACCAAAATTAAACTTTTGAACACAAGTTATTAAATCCACAGTACTCATCACCTTCTCAACAACGTGACTCTGCCTTTGGCTGTCAATGACTGCCAAAGAATTACAAGCGATTTCTTGTCAAACTAAAAACTTCCTCGTCCCGTAGAGGTGCGCTCGAAGGAGAACCCTTCAATGAGACCAATGAGTTGAACCACTTCGAGGGTATATAGGATTCTCGAGCTCATCTCCAAGGGAACTGGGCTCCAAGGGTAACACAAACATGACACGTTTCCTGCGACATGACTCATCAGTGGGTCACTTTACCCCTAAATGAAAAGCATCTTTGCAAGAACCTTCGTAATGTCTGGCAGGCACAAGGTGTTTTTCGGAGGTGTCTTGAGTCAATATCTGAGCCAAAAAGAACTGATGTTATTGATATTTTGCTGGATTTGTTTTAAATTAAAACATAGGCCATGTTTATCAGGTTGTCATCACTTTATGTAGGCCATATTTTAGAAGGTCAGTACTACACTATGGAGGCTGTATTTTTTGCTGATTTAGTGTCAAACTTAGCAGGTCGATCACACTTCGCTGTGGAGTTTTAAGTCTGGTCGATAACATTTCAATTTCTCGTCTTCTTGGCTGTAAGATGGGGCTGAAGCAGCATTCTAGCAAATAGAAAAATATTCTTTTGGGTTCCTTACTTTTGAGGTGGTTTTCATTCTAGTGGTTTTGGTTCATTTTGGTGTTTCGACTTGGCAAGTGATATTTTGGTTTATCTAGACAGTGAAATTAATCAAACGAGTTTCCGAATTCTTACTACTTGTTTTATTCTGGATACAATTTCTATTTTGAGGTCTCAGCATTAAGGAACTCAGCCAAATTTGCCCGTTCATTAGAACTCGCTTCCTTTGTTTTAGGTTGAGCAGTAAATATACATTATAATTATTTAGTATGGATAGACCACACACTCTGACGTAACATTTTACTTTTATGGGTATTATAAAAATCAAATTTTCTGCTTGCGGTGTTGTTATGTTTGTACTGGACTAAAAAATCTACAAGACAATAAGCGTTATTCATACCGTCTTAACTTTCATAGTTTGCCTTGCTCTCTGAATTTTATTCGTAGAAGAACGCTAATTTTTCTCTTCCCTGACGACAACAAATTGTGATCGTGGCTTCCCGCATGTCACCTTGAAATTCACGGGTCAATTCACAGTTGACCTGAGTCCATTTGCGGCGGTCTATTTTCATTCCTGAACAAATGCCTTGAGCTCCCAAGTCCTCCGGTGTCCGTACGTAGCGAACTGCAGTTTTAATGTCATCTTCATCAGCTGCTAAATTGCTCCAGATAAACTAAACAAGTCGTGCACGGCGCTTAAAAGAATTTCATAAATTTTCTGATTTTCTAATGCATATTTACCCCCGCATTTGCAGCTTCTTTGGTCGAATTTTTGGACCACTAATCCTTGTTGGATGGCTGCAGATTTGGCTTACTTAAAAGCATTGTAGTGATCATGAGACCACATGCTGCAAGCGGCAGGAACTGGCCATGCCTTGAATACTTCTCCCCAAACGTTTATCGCTTTAACGCTTCAGTTCCATTTATTGATGCAGCGCAGTGATCCTTTCCTAATTCGTTGTTCCATTAGACCTGCTTTCGGTGCCCTGAGCAGACGCCGCTGCTGACCTTTCCTTCGTATGCGTGTCCACTTGCGTTGGCCCTGCAGTGCGGGCATTGGTGCACGTTTGACACGCACATCAGGTTCAGGATCAGGTGGTGTCCATATTATTGTCACAACTCATTCGTGAAGCTAAGTGTTTAAAATTTACGTTCTGGTAAACGTAGCACACTATAACTGATCTTAATATTCAGCAATAGAATATTTTTTAGCCGTGCATTTGTGCGAAGAATGCCCTAGTTTGATTCGCTGCACGGAGTGAGTAACATTTCGGGGACACGAATAAATGAAGGCTTCGTGGACTGAGCTCGTTCACTGTAATATGCGTACAAAATTCATCTCGAAGACGCCTAGAAAAAGTGGACGTAGGTGCCCGTGCCGCCATCCTTCCCCCAGTGAGAGGCTCGTGCAGACGCTTGCTTTCTCGTCCTGTCGAGGGAGCATCCAATGCGTAGCTGCTTATTTGCCATCGAAAGCTTCGTTAATGAAATCTCTGCTCGTAAATGAAGATTTATAGATACTCCAACTAGCAATTATTCATACGAGTCCACTTACCCTCGAGGAAAACGTACAAAGAAAGCGTGCACTCTTGCAAAAAGAAATCATGAAAGAAATGAATTGTTACTCCCCGGTCACCGTTTTCCGTTCGAGCATTCGATGGAGTTCCAATTAATGCAGCGAGCGCTTGGGAGAACGCTCATCTTAACTGTACATCGTCCACCGGTGGCACCTAAAGAGAGCGGCAAGGGAGGCATCCCGCGAGACTGCACCCATGACTATTATTCCTCTCGAAATGCTTCTCTTACCTAAACGTGCTTCTCGTGGCCAGCACCGCTATAGATATTCTTCATGAATGACTCCCGTGCAATTCTTATTGTTGTTAACTTTCACTCGTCCAAAGAGAGAGAGAGAGAATTTTGGCGTGCAGTAATTAGTTTTTTGTCCTCCTTAAATGATGCCAGGGCTCATTAAACTTGTTTTACTTCTCTTGCGTTCTGAAACCGAAATGGTGTAGTCGATAAATCTTTTACTTAGGTCTGAATTTCAAAAGAATAAACGTGCCAGAAGCAGAGTTTCTAGGAGGGTACAAAGAGCCAAATTTCACAGACGGGGCAGAAATCACAAGCAGTGCTTCTTGTTGGATTTGAACTTTGCATGACCAACTTTGTCACATACACATTCTATTTATCAACATTTTTTATTTCATTTTATCGTTATTTGTTGGTAGGAAATTTACCTTTGATAAGTTCCCTTAGCATCCTCGTACGTCAAGAATAATGACTAGTTTCTTTTGAATCTCATTTTTCTTTTTAAAAAGCCTATTCATTGTACTGACAGAAATCAGTTCACACTGTACGTTGTGTAAGCATTGTATTATCTAGATAATTGCTCGCATCAGCTTGAATGCATCCTCGAAATTATTTTCGCAAGCAATTCTTCTAAAATGTAAACCAAAAGCGAAAAATGTTCAGCTGTCGATAGGGCTGCAACAATTAGAACCAAACTTAACACTATTCATGCTCAAATAGATTTTAAAGCATCACGCGCTCGGCGGTACTGGAGTTTCGGGAACGTGCTTGAAATCGAAGATTTATATCTTTTGCATTCATGCTTAAATAGGAGGTGCCCGATGAACTATTTGACGTTCTAAAATGAGTTATAAGGGAACGTTTAGACAGAACAGTACTCGCGCTGCGACCTTCCCATTCTGATGGAACATTTTTCGATAGCGTGTGGCACTTCTAGGTGATGCCTGATGATTCGAGCCTACCTCAACAGCGAGAGGAATAAAAAATATCAGCTAGTAAAATTTTGCTTGAATACTCATGCAGTTAATAAGAAAGCGACTATGGAAGTTCAGAGATTTACACAAGTTTTACGTTGAGCGTAACAATAAATTATTGAAGGCGGTGTCCTTGACCCGTCTTCATTTGTAAAATTTGTTTTTGTTTAGCTTGTGTTGGTGGAAGACAAGAATGCAGACCCCTAGTTCTGAGTCATGCTTGGCGCATTCCTCCCATCAGAGAATGCTTGCGCATACATGGGCGCATAGCTCGGCGCCATTAAAATTGCTAATTTTGAAGCTGATTTCCTCCCCAAATGGGGAGCAGCTTGATTCATTTACTACCTAGCTGAATTTTTTGCTCCATTCCCGTTCTATTACAAGAGCGACCGTATAGTTAACTTGCTTGTCGCTTGTTGGGGGTGCACGAAAATTGTGTTTTGAGTTAGTCTAGCTTTTACACTTAATATTTATTGACAGAAGTTTTGCAAAATTTCGTCAATATTTTTTTTCAGCTGATGTGCTCATATCTAAATGATGTGTTCATGATAACTTTGTATTTGACTGCGCTCAAGCTTTCGAAATTATCCTTTTGCTCCGAGTCCCCTGAGTGACATGAAAAGTGACGGAGAAAAAGTTCGTTTTCCGGAATTCAAACGAAAGCCCTCAATGAAATAGCTATCTACTGCATGCTACTCAGCATATGGAAGATTTTCTTGAAGCCTATCTTCATTACGAGATGAATCATCATTAATATTTGTAAATGTACTTCGTCGGAAACGTCACCTAGGCCAGTGCTTCTCAAATTATCTGATGTGGAAGGACCGGCATTCGTTTCAACGTACCACATAACGGTAAAACTTCGTAGAAATATTAATTCATGTCAGAAACTATGTATATAATGAGTAGCATAGAGGTTGACCATTTTTATTTCATATCTATTTTGTAAGCATTATGATATTAAAACATAAAACTGGTACCGGTAGCTGATGGCTTGCGTACCGACACCGGTCTGTCGACCACCACTTACAGTAGCACTGACCTTGTCCACACAGTTCAACCCCTAGTTCATGTTTATTTGGAACAGCACTTATGCTATGGAATAGCACTCGAATTTATAGCCTTACGAAAGCACCAAAATCTTTTTTCGGTTAACAAGAAGTATCACTCGATAAGCTGAAGATCAGGGGTAGGACTCGGGGGCAGAAGAGTCCATCAACCCCCTTGAGCGGTGTGTGCCCGCTAGCGCGAACAGAAGTCGCAGGTGTGAGTACCACACACCTCTGAACCTGCCTTGGGTTGACGTCCTGCGCCGTACAGCCCCTGAGGCGCGTTGTAAGAGTGGCGTAACGTACGTTTGCATCTCCTAAATGGTCCCTACTTGCTTTGGCCCGGAGCACAAATGCTCTTATTTGCCTTAAATTTCTTTTCTTATGAGTCATACTCGTACCTCTCGAACACTTTGACCTCCGGACCTGTTTTTAGACGTCCTTTCGACGCTACTTGCGTTGCGCTTTGTATGTATATCGAATATTATGTAATGAATAATTATATATTAACTTCCAAGCCTCGCTTTTGTTTAGAGCTGCTAACGCAGAGTTGCTAACGCAGAGTTGCTTTGCTGCATGATCAAGTTGATTGTAGTTGAAAATGGACTCCGAGTGATGCAACAGAAAATGGAACAGTTCATTCTATTTCATTCTATTGGATATGCGATATACTACATGCCCCATGCGGCTCTTCCATTTGCTGTCGTGTATTTGATTGCACGTCTTACTCAGCAAATTACTTTAAGAACCTTGAGATAGAAATGCAACCTTGTGGGGTCTCAATTTGTCGGAACCAGAAAGAACTCAAGGCTACTCAGCCGGCAGATTTGGGGGCCCTGCATTTCAGATGACCAATTTTTTGCTCCATGTTCCTCGGAGGAGGTTGAGTTTGCCTGAGTGCTGAGAACTAAACCAGCCACATAATTGCATCTTAGCTCGCTTCAGTTCCTTCAAATTTCCGACAATCAAAGAATTTTATGTGAATTTAGCTGCCGCATCGCTTTTTTGTGAAGGTTTTATCTCACTGGCAGTCGGCCGTCGCTAGGGCAGCGAGTATTTCTAGCTTTACATGAAGCTCCTTATTGATTTGTACAACTGTGTGAAGATATATGCGCAGATATCAGCGTATGTAAAATTCGCTCGTCTCGACGAATTTTGCTCACGAAGATTGCTTCGGGCTGAAGCCTACCTACAAATATCGCTTATTTATTTTTTGTAGCAAAAATTATTGACTTTAATATAATATTCATCCATCGGCTGTTTTTGGTCGCGAAAAATATTTTCGCATACAACCCGCTGATTACAAGTCGTTGGTCAAGTTTGATGACTTAAATTCAAAGTTTGTTCTTTATTCGGGTGCATGAGAATTTACGTCCTAAAGAGGCTCGTGCGTTTGCGACGAAGTGAGCGATGCATCAGAACTCCCTCGTAAAAATACCAAGGACAGCCACATCATTGCACTCGGTGAGCTCCGTAAAACTGACGCCTGCTGAAGTATTTTAATTTTTTTACCTCTACCGTCCTATTATAATCCTTGTTACAGAGTACGTTTCAGTACCCAGCTATCACTTTTTTTTCGGTTGAGTTGGCATGATTTAGTTCAATGAATGGGACTTCGACCTCGTCTTATGAAAGTGACATGGTAAACCACTTTTATGAGAAATTTCAATACAATTCTACTACCCAAAGCCAGGTCATAAGCAGGCACCAGGAAACAAGCTCACCTTGCTCTGTTTGATCGTACAAGTTCCTATCCTCGAGTTCGAGAGAAAATTTGCTCATTAGTCTTCTGTTACCTGATTAGTAAATCAAACGAGATGTGAATTAGAGATCCAGTATCTATGCAAAAAGAAGTTGCGAGGATTTGATTTACTTGTATAAATTTATGCTTACAGAAAACGCATGAACAGTATGAGCTGGGTTATTTTTACCAACGTGCTAGAGGAACATGCATAACGTTTTCATATTTTCTTTTCGAATTTCTTCCACGGTAATTTTCTTGGAAATGTGGGTCAATCTTTATCACAAGCGGTTAGTAGATTACCATAATTTATTATGCAAACACTCATCTTAGGTGCAAAGTTTCTGACCAGAAATCGGAGAACAGAGAACTGATTTTCATTAATTTAGCTCAGAGCAATTACCACTTGTATTTGTGTGCTACGAGTTCAGAAAAAAAAACCTTGAAAAGTGCAAACCTAGGAACTTTCCTCATTTGATTACTACCGTAGAATGATTACACACATGTCTACTCTTTACTTTGTTCATGGTATATGTGGGGGGATATGCCATGAAAAAAATAAAGAGTAGACAATTGCGTATCTGTAATACTGGACTGAACAGTGTCTGACTTATGGCCAGCATACCATCTTACTGAAACACTTTACTGCAAAATTTATTCATGCGTCAGAAGACGTACGTGATAATTTATTGTTCTTTTACGCGTTTAGGCTTAACTTCCTCGATGATTTTTTCGCGACGTTTCCGAGGTCTTCTTCGTTCACCTTCAATATTGTCTACAGGTCATCGACTACCCTATCACCGCTAATTACTTTTAAAAAATTATTCGATTGTGTAAAGTAATCTAACGCTTTCGGTTAACGAGTCCTAATAACAGTCATCTATTGTAGAAGCAGTTTTAGTTTTTATTAAATTCTACAGAAGAAGGTTTGTTCACTCGAGATATAGGTCGGTAATTAGAGGCTATCAATGCAGCAGCGTACTTATAACAGTTCGGTTTCCTCTTGAAGATTATAGCGCAGGAACTTTATCGGTCAAACTCTGGAGCATCATCAGAATGAGGCTTGATCAAACGAGTGAACAAAACCCACCCCGACACTGCATGAAAAAGGCCTGCCCTTCTGCTGCTGAGTCCGACCAGCTTCTTTTTGAGGGCTTAGGTATCAAGTGGGCTCCACGTAAGTCGTACGCTAGGAGCCCATCTCACATTTTCTCGATTACATTGCTGATTGAAGTCTTGACCAATGTACGCTTGTATTTAAGCCTTATCTGCATGCCGATGGGGCCTCTTCTTACCTCGTGCAGATTGTTGTCTCAGAAGCAAGTTTTTGTTTAGTTCGGCACTAATCATAGGTGCGTTACGATCGCATCAATCAACTAAGCGAACTTAGAATACTCGACTAGCTCAGCCTGCAGTGCAACTTTTGTGAACATCCGATCTTCAACTCCATGCATTGCTAACTGTAAAGCACAGCAGTATTTTTCATGCTAAATACAGTGAGACTCGAAAAGTCAAAACACTTGAGGATCATTTAATGGATAGCCGCCTCTCTTTCTTATCACGAGCTTGTAGTTGCTTCGATTGATGAACGAACGTTATCTTTGCGACTTCTAGGCGAGTAAATTATTCACCGTTAGGCGTATCACAATACATCCTTGTCGCCTATCAGTGTGAATTATCGTCCAAATCATAGCAATTATCTGTCTATCTAACTACGATCAGAATTTCTTTATTCTTTAAATATCAGCGTAAGAGTAAAACCTGATTTGCATTTTTATTTGTCACCGACTCATTTCCAATAACTCTTAAAATTTTAATATTTTGTTTCCAGAAAGGGTTTTCTAGTGCGTTGAGACATTCAACTCGTTGTATGTTTTCCGAATCATGTTCTTTTTACTCCAAAGTTCTACATCGCACGCAAGCGAGGGTCAGTTCAATTATATGCTTACGCACCTACCTCCTTCTGAGTGACATAGAGCTTTGAAGAGGTTGCTGAGTTTAAATTAAGTAACATAGAGCTTTGAAGAGGTTGCTGAGTTTAAATTAAGTGCCATAGAGCTTTGAAGAGGTTGCAAAGTATAAATCAAGTGACATAGAGCTTTGAATAGGTTGCTGATTATAAATTTGCTAGTGTTGAATATGAATTTTCCAATTTTTGAACTCCAGATATATACAGCATGCCCTTTAACGATTACAGCAACATGTCCATGCAACATGTTACGTCCTCGTTTACGGCGAACTCGTATTGGAGCCCGGAACTCGCTTCTTTCGTGATAGCAGTTTTCTCGCCGCTCATTCACGAGCGAGGGCGCTTATGGATGCGTGCCCTAAATTCATTAGTCGATAACGAGTTCGTAGGCACGCCAGCAACGCTTCAAGTTCCTTTCCTTAACCATGGCACGACTCTTCCCCGGCCGTCACAGCCCCTGCTTCAGTTATAATTGCAAGCAATAGTTGGGATACTGACTGCTGAGCTGCCTCTGGGAGGCGACGAGCCAATGCTAATGTAGCGATGTAAAAATGTCTTAACTGATCGTTCAACAATGACAAGCCGTCCTTACGCTGGAAGTTTACCACCTTTTATACCGTCTTACAAATATTTTCTCTTTATTAAATAACGTATCGTTTGGATGCTTGTAGTTATTTATGGTTTCCTTATATGTTTATTATTCTATGTCTAGCATCTAAACGATCTCGAGCAGGCTCAGTGATTTTCGCCGTAAATTATTGTGATATTATAGACACTCGTATCCCAAATTATTTTCAGTACGTTATGTTCATGTTCCGTTTTTAACATTTATTTAAGTGCAAGTCCAGCTAATTTATAACGGATTTGACAGCGTTACGAGTGGCGTAATTCGAAAGTAATGTCCCAGAATATTACTTTACATCGAAAATTATTTTCAAGTTGAGACAAACGTAATAATTTTGTTGTTGGTTTCCCTGTAATTTAATCATGAGATATCCAATTTCATTTGAGCTATGCTTGCTCATTTTGATATCATCTTTTACAAAATATGAGGTGCAGCTTCTTATCCAACACCTTTGCAACTAAGAAGGGGATCGCTCAGAAACTGTGTACTTGATAATCGAGGAAATTTCTGGTTGTCGTTGCTTAAAAAGTTTACGAACTAATGTATAATAACTATAATTTCGCCCATGGACGTCTAAAAAAATGAATATCCTAGAATTATTTGGGAACATCACTCGTCGTGGGGAATTAGGATTCTTGACCTCCAAACACTACCTATGCAGTCTCATCAGCTTATGCAGTCTCACTAGCTAAGAGATATCTAGAATCGTTCATTCTTGGTAAATGATCGCTTTAAGAAATAAGTTTTGAATTCGGTTTCAAGTAGTTTTTCTGCTCGGCTTTCTTTCTCGTAGTGTAGCTGACCGTGTGTTTATTCCATCTTCTTTTTTTTATTTTTTCCAACTAGATACTAACGCTGCTGTGCAGGTTGTGGCCGCTGCGTGCGCTGTTCGAAACGCTGAGACTTCACGCAGCAATGCCGACGCTTTTTTCAGTTTTCCCGTAGCTTGTATACAGATAAAATAGGTCACAAACGCTCGACGTAAGAATCAAATTTAAAACATTTTACTTTCCACTAATTCATGATCATTTGTTTCCAGCTACGTTGCTTTAGCTGTGATCATCTTGCTTAATAATTATGAGCTGTGCAGCTCTCTCAGAGGAAGAACTGAATGACAACATTAGTAGGCCTATGTATGCCAATTGTGTTCCCTATTTAGCACCCCCTGCGGCGTGTCCTTCAGAGATACCCTCAACGACCTGCACCAAATCTAGCAACGCGATCTAAGACAACTGAATGCGGGTATTGGCTTATGAGATTATTAAGTTCAATAGACGTTATTGTTCAAAAAGACGTTGTCCTCTGCAGCTGCCTGAGAAGCTCATTTCGAAAAACCACTGCTTTTGTACAATTGAGTTTGTTGGACTACAGTTCTCTCTTTCTTATCTTTTCGCGCAGCATGCGGGACATTAATGAATCAAAGAGCTGCTTTGTCGCGCTTTGTGGTTCCTGGTCATTACTCAGAGGATCACGATACTAAAATTAATACGTTTCCATCAAACTCATCTTTTTGAAAATAGATATCAGTTCAGATATTAAAAGATACATATTTCTTTACGACCTCCGTGTTAGTTTTCACCTTCGTAGGAGTAAGTTCCAAGCCCATCTCTTTACTTGGCACCGCACGCTCAATTTCTCCTCCTGGTTTTTGGATAATTTTAAGCCCTGAAAATGCTTCTTTTTCTCGTTTTCACGGTGAATTTTTTTTTTCAATTTCAGGAACGAGTTGGGGGCGGCCACCAGCACAGCCTGGGCCCCATCACCAGCATCGGGGGTGTGGGAGGCACGGCGGTGTCCACATTTGCGGCAGCCCCCCGCATCCACACCCCCACCACAGATTTCCAGCCCCCTTACTTCCCGCCCCCCTACCTCGCCACTGAAAATCAAATGCCGGTGAGTGAATGCTCGGTTGGCGCGCAATTTGTAATTTTTAATGTAAGTTAAATTTAAGTTAAATTCAAGTTGAATTGTACACCTTGAGCCACGTACCGAAGCCGACGTTTCCGACGTCGTCCGGTGCATCCAAGCTGACCTTTAGCCGGGGCATCTATAATTTTGGCACCCGTACCATATGTGCCTTTCGGTAGCCAATATTATCGATACTCCTGAGAAAAAGTTTTGCCGAGTAGTAATGCAAAAACGGTAATGTAATTCTTCGATTCATTTAGAAAGAAAAATCTGAAAATATTTATCCTTTCGCTCTGACCAGATCTAGTGGTATTGAAATACAGGGTTTTAAAGCAATCAAATAATTTAAATTTGTCCTTCCCTGATATAATATACCAAAGTATGGAAACAAATTCACGTCATCGTTTTTTTTTGCGAAAAATTTCAATTCTAATTTGGCATTAGTGCTTACTATTTTTTATCAAGTTCTCGAAAAACAGACACTTGAGTAGTAGTAAGGATGGCAGCGTTTCAATAACTCAGACTATCTCACACCGAAAAAGTAGGGACCATTTAGTATGGACTTAGGAGAACGAGGAGTATATGCACAAGGTGCGTTCCTGTTCCCACATAAGATTTCCTGCCCATAGAAACAGCTAGTTAAGAAGGAAGAGGAAAAAAGATAATCAAAGGAAAAAGAAAAATAATAATCAGCGACGAAGGCATGAAAATGGAAGGAAGTAAAGTGGGCACGAAAAATAGAAGTCCCGAAGGCCTAGTTATAGCTGAGGTAACCTAACAGTGTCTAACGTCCTATCCTATGCCACCTAAGGAGACACTTCTGTTGAATAATGCACGCAAGCTTCAAGTAGCAATTTGTGGTAATATTTCCACACACTCCTTAATTTATGAACGAACATTTCGATTTTGCCTGACAGTAGGTAGAAGTATCTTTTCGGGTTTGCTAAGAGCAACTCGTTTGAGTTTAAACTCTACGGATTTCGGGAACAGTATTTAAATATCCCTGTTCTAAACCAAACTTTGTTATATTTTAGCGTTAAGTTTCTGTCTATTTTCTAATAATTCAATAATTATCTCTGAAAAATACCCATGAAGTCATTGATACGTGCATGAAAAGAAATGGTAGAACTCAATCCAGATTTCTTCTTTGAAACCATACAAGCTATCCGACTCCCATCCGTACAAAAGCCGTCATATCATGTAGTAGCCAACCCTAGGCTAGGAAGTTCTGGCGATGGAATAAAAATTTTCTAAATTTCTGCTATATTTTATAATTTTTTTTTAATGTTTTAAAAGTTCCGGCTGTATTAACTGTATTATATTTTTATTGTCAGTAAAACTTTTGTTATGAAACCTTACATAAATTCATTTCCATACCTTCAGAGACTCATAATATATGAAAAACCTAAACATCGAATTACTTCCCGTTTAACCAAAATGCTACGGCTTAATTCGCAACTCTAGTTTTTTATTTGTAAATGAACGATCTGTGTGAGTTTCAAAAGCAACATTGATGGTGGTCCGACAGCAGAGCCACCACCCATCAGCCGACCCGTACCAGCTCCACTCCCTGCCCGCCAACTACACCACCTACACCTCGACCGCCCTCCAGAACCGCCATGACGTCCCGAGGCGGGACGACACCCTGCACGTCGTCAGCACTGCTGTGAGTCGCCACGTCTCGTCGTTATCTTCGTGTTCTTTTTTGATCGGCTGTTTGAAGTTTGCTGCTCTTTCTCAAAGATATTAATGTTCTTGATGTGATTTTTCCTCCTAATTGTTCTGTAGTATCTATTTTGTTTTTTAACTTTTCCAAGGAAAATATTTCACAGTTGTAGATTTCATTTATCATGTAATTTGTCGTTCATAAGTTACTCTTGGGATGTTAGTTTGTCCAGCGACTGTGATGAGATCTATTAGATGGAAGGATTTTGAAGTCATTATAAATGACAAAGCGTTAAGTTTTCCACTGAAAATGGGAGTTTTAATTTCAAGTTTATAGAGACTACATCTTAAACAAGGTTGAAAAGCAGGAGCCCTGTTTTGGCACCGTAGTGCCTATCTTTTCGAGATTAGAACACACAGGCTTAAAATATTACGAGACATCGCTTGCAATCTCGAGACGTGTCAGGGAATTGGGACTCTGCAAAGTTATTTTTAAATTCAAATTATTCCACGCAAAACGCCCCTACAGCCAAAATTGAATGTCAGTAATTTTTTTTCTCTATTAAAAAAATGTTTGTACAGGTTACCATTCCGACACCACGGGATCATTTCAGTTCATTCACCTATGAGTGCCTTTTGAGTGCCAGCGCTTGAAATCGATATTCCATAATATTACAGTCGTTAGTTTGCTCACACTTCTCTAGACAGGTGGGCCTTGGTCTGACGGAGTAGACGTTTTCTTGATAAAATTGTAGGTGAATCCTTACTGATGAGGTACGTGGGCCCATGTATTTGGCCGCAACTTACATATTTTCGTGAGTAAATTGAAAGCATTTTCTTGCTGGTATTACAGACGGGTCAAGTGGGCCTGTACGACCGCAACTACGGCACCGTGGACCGGGCGGGGGCTGTCCTGATGGGGGCCCGGCATGAAGACTTGCTGCTCGCCAACACCCTCCACCCGCACTCCGTAGAGGAGCAGGTCAGGCTTGCTAATGTTGTCTCTCGTGCCTCTACACGCTTTTCTGTATTACGTCTCAACTTACCAGTGTTGCATCTACGATCAAATGCATTCCATGCGCTCTTTTGCATCATCGTGTTTTATAATTTTACGGATCAGTTATTCTTTGGAAGTGTTAACCCATTAGCGAAGAAAACGCTTTATGTAATAGGTGTTTTAAGAAAACAGTTGGGCTCTAATAGGTTGAACATGAACGTAGGCATCGTGTTTTCGATAAATGAAAGATTTTACTTTGCTTACCTCACATTTGCATCACACTCTACGTCCTTTTTTATTGCTTAGCTAGCCTTTCCTTTGGATAAAAGATGTTTTAAAATTCTTAGTTTCAGTCAGCTATCCACAGAAAACGGGTTTGATGTATTAAAATGTCTGTTTGTACTTTTGTCTGCAGTTAAAAAATATCAATGATACTTAGATTAACATTCAACTGAATGTATACGACTTACTAGAACATATTACTATACCTTTTAAGCTTACTTGTATTTTTGTGGAGCCAATCTCAGCTCTTCAGAAAATAGAAAAGAACCATTCACTCAACTTTTAAAACATGAGCTGAGCCGCACCCCTCCTGAGGGAGGTAAGTGCGAAGTTGAACAAACAAATTCATGATAAATCGAAAACGTTTCGGAGACCTGCACCATCATCAGGTCATAAAATGGGCTCTGCAATGAGCGACGTAAGGGCAATGCACAATAAGAAAATCATCACGAATGAGTAGCTCAGTGACGAGTACTGTAGATATACCGTCGTGTTGTGCTGCCAGTAAATTAATTTGTTTACTTGAAACCTTTCACTATGTCGTTCATACCATAATAACTTCGGGCTCATTTGCTTATAAATGCTGTAATATAGTCGATCATATAATTTTTTCTAACTGATCCTTATATGAATATTTTTTTAAGATATGCCCGTGAATAAGAATTTAAGTTTTCTATTTCCAAGATTTTTAACAAAAATCATCCATTTTCTAAACTCAAGCACCTGTAGGCTCCGATGTATAATTTATTTTCGTATCAGTAACAGCTTCATTTCACTTCATCGCGTTCAATTTCTCTATCCTTGAGAGTTAACCAGTTCAGCGCTCTCCTACACAGAACGCAAAGAAATCAATCGTTTTCTCTCCCCTCAAATGACGTGGTTCTCGAAGCTTCGCTGTCGATCCTATATTGTGCTCAGTACGGCGTGCTTCGTTAGCATATCGCGAAGACTTCCGATACCTCCTGACGTTGTCAGTAGCTACAAAACTCGTCAACGCAACCCTTTACCACGTACACGAAGGCGGACCTCGGCATCCTATTTATTCTTCTCCTCCGACATTGTTCTCCAATGTCCGGTATCAGTAACCCTGTCGGTAGCGTTCCCGAGAATCTTGACGCTCGTCACTCCCGTTCTAGTCTTTAGTATTTCCAATACCTCGATCACATTATGAATGGAATTACTAATTTATGATAATAATGTTAGAAATGTTTTAAGTTTAGTCGTGGTATGTGTAAGGGAAATCGTTTTCGACGGCAGTCAGTTTGAAAGTGTGCAGGTATTGTTTATGTTCGAGTGCGCTTTTTTCCAGCTATTGCTCTTATAAGCGATGAGTGAGAGTTTTCTTTTCATACAGTTCTCTCTCATTCATTTCCTGCCAATCTTATCCCCAAAAATCTTCATCGAACCAGTAGCAAAAACTGAAAGTTTATAACACTTTTTCCTTCAAAAACATAATTTGTGAGCTGCAAATACTGTTTGTAGACATGCTGCTGAAGTAGCTCGTGGATGTGAGCTTTCTAATCACTTTGAAGGAACGGCAGACAAGTCCAGTTTTTTACTTGTTCCAAGGTACGTCGAAAAGCTATTCTTATTTAGCTATGACCTCCAGTAGTAAATCACCTCTTACACCATCGTAGACTTACTGAGCCGCTAATTTTATGCACTAAAAACTTCAACGACTGCGGGTAAGGGTTTGTATGTGAAAAATTCTCAACACTCGCTGCAAATTATAAACTTGTGTGAGCATTATAACCCAGGTCAGAGTGCCTTGAAAATGTTAACGCGTTCGAAGTAAAGCACCGCCTGTAAAAACCATTACTATCAATTTACGCGGCAGTCGCCGCTTTTTATTTTGACGGAAAAAAAGTCATTGAATATGATTATGAGGAATATTCTATGAGTGCCAGTAGTGAACTGTAACACTTGTTGTTTATTGGACCTAATTTCGAAGGGCATGACTGATTTAATTGAACCAGTCAAGTTCTCTGAATTTACGCAGCTTGTCTCGTAAATTTCAGCCGTTCAAGAGTTAAAAGAAATTAATAAAGAGGTTACGTGTACCAGTCGAGCATGTACGATACCTACGCTCAGCACATCAACCATCCCCGAATGTCAGAGAAGAAGTCATGGATGTTTTGAGCACTTCAAGAGGCCCGAACAAATGACTTTTTGGGCCTGTAGTTCTCAACAAAAAGAGTGGACTTTAAGCATTTATCCACTTCTTACAAGCCACTGGTAATTAAAAACAATTTGATAGGCGTTCTTAATCAAATTTAACATGGTGCTTGCTAAAATGTTTCTGAAACATTTGGCTATTTTTAATCATCGTGATAAAAACGGAACGAATAAAATTTCATGTCAGTGTATGAAATATATTTCCGAAAATTTAAACTCTTGTAGTACAACACTTTGATTTGGCTTGATTCATCAAAAATAACATGGAAAGATTGTGAAGAAAAAACTCGCAAAGGATATTTCACGCGTACGCTTTAATTTCAGGTACCAAACTAAAGTTCCGCTGTGATGGAATGATAATGATCGAGAGCATCTATACTATTTTTATAATCAATGCACGTCTGAATAAATCACAGAGAGGCTGTAGATTTTTGCGGCGCTTGGCACTACACATCTGGTGCTTGTTTTGATTTGGAGTACACAAGGTCTATTATGTTCGACATTAAATACTGAACATAATTAAACAAAAATTTCACTTCCCCTCCATGAAGAATGTGTCGTCAAGATTAATCTAAAAAAGGTATCGTTTCCTAGAATAGTAACAAAATTGCAAGAGAAATGTGATTACTTGCGATTACAAAAGGCTTGCCCTACCTTCTCACCTGTACAGGCGCTCTGTGGGGCAGCACAACTAACGCACTTCAAAATGCAGTGCACTAAGCAAAATCATACATCAGGGAAGCCTGAATGCTCTGTGAAAGAATTTTTGTCCGTCACCACTTACCGGCTTACGCATAATAAAACTAACGGCTTTTTCCACTGCATGCAGCCATTCCAGTTTCTCTTACTATTCCGCGAGGACAACAACAGTAAAGAAAATATCACTTCAACGCTACCTATTCTTACGGTAGGATGTGGGGACTCGATGAATGACAGTCATTAAAGTTTATGCCATCCAAATGACACCGCTGTGTTAGGTTTAAACTTTGATGTGCTCGCACTTTTCAGGTATATGTCTGTGCCTTCACAGCCATCCATCCGGGTCTCAGTAATGACGTTCCTCACAGCCGTGATATAGTGCAACATTGTGCCGGCATTTGTGATGAATGCGTGGCCAGCCCGTCATGTCATTACGCGCTTCTATCGAGGTTCACGCCGACGAGTTTTTCGATCAGAGGTTGAACTTTTTTCCTGCCTTATATGCGTTGGCTTGTGATCTAATGACTATAACTGGAAGAAAAGTAAAATTACACAGCATCAAATAGGTTTTTCTGCACTCGTATTGTATCTTAGGCCATCTCACAGGCTGACTCCATGGGTTATCTCTGGCGTTCTGAAAACCTCTCTCATTTGTATGTATATACTTTCAATTGCTGCTACCTCTACATATTAAGCTAGTCAGTATTAGCGTATTCGCGTAATTATGTGTAACCGAGAAGCTCCCTTAATGATAAAGTTATTTCCATCGTAAGATATCGAACCAAAATGTTACAGCGCCTTCAAGATGTTACAGCGCCTTCTACACCTCATTTCAACATCGGTGTTTCCAGGATTGCACGTTTGTTGGCGGCTCTGGGACTGTCCCTAACCGGAACTTTCAGGGATGAATCGTGACTTTAAAAAATAATTTAAACTTTTTCATGGGCGACTTAATAATCTATTAATAATAATATTGATAATCATAATAGGAAAATAATCTGCTCGAAACCATTATCTTATTTTGAAGAGCTTTAGTTTAAATTTCCACTCCTGTTGACACAAGAATTCAGACCATGCTAGAAAAAGTCTTGGATAATAGGTTTTATTTTGTCCTCTCCCAGGCTGTTTTCTTCTGTCTTATTGCGTTCATCAACTGCAGGGTTGCTTCCTCTCCAAATTGATGAACTTTTGTTCGTAAAGAGGAACATGCCAGCCTCACTCCATCTGGCTGGAATGCTTGCAAGTAATGCCTGGAATTTCAAGTGTAGCCCTGCCACGGAAATGGAAGGTTGGAACACGTTCTGTAATCTTCCAGGAACGATGAGCTAATGAGTGCTGGGGAATTACGGCCGGGGGAGAAAGCCCCCTGTTTTTCAGTGCTCAACTTGACTCAGAGTTCGTCACACGATTTTTATGTTTTTAACAATGTATTTGCACGACGTAATACTGAATGACGACCATGGACTTTGTTTCTCGTACACGGATGCATGTTATTTTATGAAAAATTATGTTGAAACTTGGAGGCATCATGGAATTTAGCTTTTGAAAAAAGTACCCATCGAGTGAGTGCGAGCTTTGAGTCCTGTTTGAAATTGCCGTACCTTCTCTTCCGCGACTTTCATCCAAAATAATCGAAGAGCTGCGCTCGTAGGTTGCACAGACTCATCTTCGCTGTCGTCATGTTCGATGTCAGTTTTTTCCTCTTATTTAGTGTAGGGCACGTAAAACTTGCAAGTCATTGTTTGATCAAATCTTTTAAAAAGCTAGTGCCATTAAGGCATTTTTTCCATCATATTATGTATTAGCGTGACTTTTGCCTTAGTTAATTATGATAGCGGTCATTGTGCTGGACATGAGCTCAGCGCTCCAAAGGCGCCCTGAAATGATCCACAAGGGCGGCAGGTTGGTCTCAATTGAATATTTTTGACGAAATTTGGCCCTCTTTGCTTCACTATTTTGCTGCCTGGCGGTCAGCTCAGTACACACGGACGCAAGACTCGCAGCTTGTGAACTGCGCCCAGGACGTTTTTCTGTTATTCGTATGAACATTCAGTATTAACTAGAGCCTGAAGGGAGCCACGCTCACGAGGAAGGGAAATCGGCTGGAATTTTGTCTGAGCAACACTATCGAATAAAAATGAGAAAAAATTTGTTTGCCGTAGTGGTACTTGTAAATGTGTGATAAGCGGTCGGTATATAATCAATAATTTTTGCATAAATACAAAGTAGGTTTTTATTGGGCAAATGAAATTATTAATCCATTTATTAAGTCAATCAGAGAAATGAGTTTTGCGACATTTTCGGTAAAAACAGGCGCATGCACGATTAGTTCGTACAGCCTTTGTAGCCTCCTTTCTCTTCCGAGCTGCCCGTCACGTGAACGCGAATAATTGAATTCTTTCGAAATTTCATGGGGAGAACTTTAGAGTCATGGCTTTTCAATTACCTGGGAGTTGCAAGTCCTGCGCCCTCAAGTTTTTCAGCAAATCATTACCTTGATTATGACTGTCCGATGAAGCCTCGCCCAGCTCACGTATGTCATTGATGCCTATTTTGTGCTGAAATTTCTTAAAAAATGGCTAAGTGAATTCTTGGATTTTAAACACGACAAGCGTCATCCAGATACTTTTATGGAGAATTCATATTTCAAATGTGACATGCGTCACTCCGAATCGTTTATGAGGAATACATGACTTTCAAGTGTTGATTTGAGGAGCAGTAACACTTTACAAGACTCGCACGTAATTACCTTGAATCGTTCGCGCACCGCACGTTCTTGAGAAATATGCACAGTGTTCCAAACTCGTTTGAAAGTAAGAAGGTTCGCCGTTGACCAAGCTGTCGCAATGGGAGCATTTAGGTATAGTCTGCCGGAAATGAAATAGTTTGTGCAATGTTGGACCGTAGTTTGCAATTGTTGGCCCATTACTGGCGACCAGCCAACGCGCCAATTGTACGAACGCAAGGCCTCCTCGCCTCGAGAAAGTGCCAAGGAAAACCTTGTGGACCTTTTCAAAGTCTTGGTCAAGACGCTTAACGAAGTGTCTCGGGCCTTGCTACTTCCGTCTTACGTGTGTTTGACACAAGGTAGGTTACCGTACTTGCATTTCTTCACTTTATCAATTGTGGGTTACTTCTTCACATTTTTTAAACTTAAAACAATGGTAACCATTATGTTCAAATATGAAGCCATTATAATTAGATCCATCCTATATTTTTATTGCAGTTAATTTCTTCTGAAATTGCGTTATTTGCTGTGACAACATTTGCTTGGAGCGGAAAGTAATCAGTCATTTTTAGTCAGTTTGATGCAACAACCACCTTCGAGAATAATTAATGAGACCATCTGGAAAGTTGCGGCTTATGGTGAATGGCCACAGGAACTTTGCTGGGGCTTTGACCCGGTCAGTCCGGCACTAGCGACGGCAGCTATAATCAATTGCTTACCAATGTTCCCTCACGCGCTCTGTTTAGAAAGCGAAAGTGTGCATCGCCACGGAAAATGATGACGTCCAGTGCGATGTCGTAGGCTTCTGCGCACTTGATTACTAAATCAAGGTTTGCGATGAGAATGTGAGTACATTTTGAAGGAAGAACTCGCCCCATCGAGGGATGCATCCATTTTTCCAGCTTCGGCATTCATAATGAGAGCAACGTATAAATTAATGACACTAATACATGCATCTCCTCATGCATTCTTTCGAACAGGTAGTAGTGCGTTTAGAGTCATCGATCGGTAATTTTGATACACAAATTTTAAATTGAGTGAAAGGAATGTTTTCATGAGTGTCGTGACATGATCACAGTGCGGTTACAATTGACATCGTATCTTTGTCGCTTCTGAATAATCTCTTTTAAAAGATCCTAATTTCTAATTGAACATTTGTTACTTTTACAAGCAATAAACTTTCTATATTGCTTTAAATGTTGCACAGCCGCATCGGTTATTTTTTCGTAAACTGATGAATCACGAAGTATCGAGTTATATCTGCTTCAATTTTTGATCAACTAAAATAATCTGAAGTTTTATTAAACCTTCTTGTATTAATATTAAATTTCCTGCATCAGATTCGAAAGTTAATTAAAAAATTTTCTTGGTGATATATTTTATTGGTATTGAGTATAAGAAAGTTATTTATCGTTGAAGATACGCTACGAGTGTTTCTTGAACAACTCTGTGGAAGATAATGGTTTTTGCCTCTCAAGTTGTTTTTCTCACGTTCTACCCTAGCATTCAGGTTGGAAAATGGACAAACTGCCATCGCTCTTTACTCTCGTTCTACTCCTACGTCAATGTAATCGTAAAAACTTTCTTCATTTTTACTGGGGCGATTTATGCGCCCAGGCTGCTTAACCACCAAGCCAAGAGGATTCTCACGTGGCAAATTAGGGTTCATGTCGTCCCTAAAACTCGCGAAAGAACATTCCGACAGCGCGGTAGGCCCAGCAGTAGTCCTGTGCATGGTGCGTCGCGCTTGTGTTGCAATCGACATCTTTCCGCCCGAAATTGTTGCGCTTTTCGCCATCGACGTAGCTACCGTGTGGGTGGTAATCATTTCGTGAAGGTCCAAGTCGCAGCGCACTACTGAAGTCTTGACCAATGTCCACGGTCTGAACTGGGGCTGTGTACTCGCCCGCTGATGTTTCTTCACCAGCTAGCAGCCGCGCCCCGCCAAAAAGTGGCGGGACAAGTGAGGTTAAATTCTCAAAATGCCCTCTTATTTGCTATAACTCTGACATGAAGTAATGCTATTTTCAGTATCACTGATACTGACTGCTTGATCTGGCAGTCTCGCTATTAGTTTAGGAATATGGGCCCGGAAATTTTCTCCTATCTAAATCCATAAGAGTGTAAAGGAGAGACGGACCGACCAACCAACCAAGCAACAACTGTGTATCATACTGGAATGACGCAACCTAAAACAAATAAAAAAATCGCAATGCTTTATATTTTTGTTGCGTCTTAAACTGAAGTATTGTGTTCAAATTGGTTTGAAATGAGTTAAATTTTTATTCCTCAATTTTTTTCACGTTACTTACTTTTATTTTTCTTTACCGATACAGCAAGAGGTGATTCTTTCAACGCTGTTGTTCATTCGAAAATATTTTCCTATTTCTAAAAGTTATTTTCCCCTACAAGTATTTCTTGATAAATCTCATAATATTCAGAAGAAGAAATGTTCGCGTTTTCAGTGTTATGTGTTTCCAATTAACCACGGCATTAAATACAAGAAATTGGGACAATTTTAAAGCCACTTGAGTTGAAGTTCAACATTTGAATCCCGGATCGCAAACCTATTCATAGGAATGAGAAGTTGCGTATCCTAGATTCGAGTTCGAGCCTGTGGCCCGACTGGGCGGGGGCGTGTGGTGATAGCAGGGGGCTTGTTCCATGTCGGCCGCACGTGCGTGAGAAGTGCACGAGGGCGTGAATGCCGCGCGAGTCGTCAGAGGACGGCTTCTGACCTGGCACGTCGGTGAATGGCAGACCAAATTTGTTGTCCTCCTTGTTGCAATCTTTCTGGCCTTTGGGCCGGGCAATAAGACACTACCGCAGGTCTTTCGTAAGGAGACCAGACTAGCTTGCGTGACTGCGTCGCAAATTTGGCTGCGAATTCGATCAAAAGGTCAGTTTGAATTTCAAAAGTTTTGCTTCGCTGTTGTTCATGAAATTCTGCAGATGGCTGGTCATGTCATTACAGCAAAAATGAATCTGGAAACTTTCAAGTTTTTCGCTGAGGGAAAATGCTGAGCAAATGTTAATTTTATAACATTTCTGATGTATGCTCTTTTACAACATTTTCCATCAAGACTGTATTTCTACGGAATGGTTAATCTCCGATAACAACTAATTTTTTCGATGAAAAGTGAAGAAAATTATTCCATAGTGAATTCACCATTCAACTATTCCTGATTATAAAATTAACTGACGTTCTTTAAGTACTTTAGAAACTTTAAATTTACACAACGTTCTGATCAGTTTGTTGCTCAGGCCAAAAGAATGAAGTTGTCATTCTCACTTCGTTCTTGTCTGTGCAAAAATTTAGTTTCACTGTCTCATAATTCATTAGTGCCGTGTGACGAAGAGGTTTGCCTAAGTAGGTATTGCTGTTATTGAGAATGTTTTACTTTTAACGAGTTTCAGTTCCCTTTCCAACATCTGGCAACGAATGTGACGCGTACAGCACCTGCTACAGTTTGTCAATCACGTTCACTCCTTCGAACACGCAAATGTCAAACAACGAAAAAATTTAGTTTTTAGCGAGTCATAAGTTCCAGCATTAAAGGGTTAAGTCAGACAATAGACTAAAGACCCAAATGAATGGCAGGATTGGCAGTAGTAAAAAAGCAGCACTAGTACCTGTGCTGCACTGACTAGATTCTAGTGAACTTTCCCTATAACTAAGTTATTTACAAAATTTGAAGCTCACACCTGACCAAATATATCGTCATAGTGATTATATCTTCCTTGTAAAGTAACTAAACTCACGTTTGACTTTGCGCGTTGCTGGCGTTGCGACCACTTTGCATGAATATGATCTATGGGGCGTGAATGCAGCTTTTATTCACAGCAGGTCCTTACTCGTCGTAGCTAGGAAACTTCAGTAACTTCTGTAGCTCCCACTGCTCCTCCTGCTTTGAGGCTTACGAGCTTCATTGCAGAAGTGCTCACTCAATTGAGCATGCACGTCTCCAGCGCACCAACATTTATCATTTTGCCAAATTCAAATTACCGTCGACAAATCGTGACTGAAGTCCTCTGTTACTTCTTTACAGGCGAGATGACTCCTTGTACAATTTTATGGTTGGTTTGAGTTCTCAGGAACGTTGAGGGACCACCCACGTCTTCAGTCATTTGTCTGTGGCGCTCTAAACTCGAGGGCTTTTATTTAAGCGAGACTGCCTTGTTTAGCAGCGCACCCGCTGCCGAACGAGATCCCATTTGTCTTCGGCTTGAGAGTGCTACCCCAAATCTTCGGCCCAACCTTCTCACTCCCATCTCACTTTCTGAATTTTACTTTGCCATGCCCATTTTCAAATTTTATTATTCGAATTTTTATACTTCCCCCAAACTCTTTTATGCGGACTATAGTTTTCTCAGAATTTGCTTGAACAAGATAATGCAGTCAAGTGTTAAGTTATCTTGCGTTTTGACTTGAAACTGGGACTCTTTACCACTTTTCCAGATGCTCAAACGCTGTACGTTTTGAAATAGTTCTTTGTCAGGCAAAACAGCTGGGCATATGTTTTTTTCACCTTTCAAGGATCTTATTATTCAGATTCGTGAAAAATGTAATGTTAAATTGAAGAAGGAGATAATCTTTGAAGAAAATTATGAATATTTTACTATGTACAACACGCTCTCTTGATTCGTGCGCCTAATTTTCTTCAATCGAGTTATGAAAACATTAACAGGTGTAATTATTAGGTTAATGAAATTGTACTTACCATCAGTTGATACCTATATATATGAACAAATTTTCATTCCATTATCTAATTATTTTCGAAACTGAATAAATCTATATATACTCGTGAATATTCATAGATGAAGAAAAAATACGGCAGAATTATATTTTGCTCCTGAGAAATAGAGAGCTTCTACGTACTGTCACCGAACAGCCATGTAGCTGATCACGCACCCAGCATGTCGTGTTTTCTATGACGCTTGAATACTCAAGACAAAATTGCAACGGGAGATGCAATGTACACGCACGGTGAAGTGTGCACCAGAGAACTGTTAGTGATTGTCGTGCACTGACCTCACGTAAGCGGTTCGATTTAATATTAGTCGGTTCGCGTTCCTAAACATTATTCCGTGGAATTGAGAATGCGATATTTTCTTGTTCATTTTGTAAATATTGATGTACAGAATTTTGAATATTATTGAATATTGTAACACATCATTGTATTCAGAGTGGAGAAGTATAACCACAGTTTAATTGTTCTTCAAGCATATTTTTAAAAACGTTTTCAGTGTCTCTAACATACATTATTGATGTATTAATTTGTTACCTAACTTAAAGATACTTAATTCGCGTATAATTGTAGAATATTTAGTCAATACTTTTTGGTCAATCTTGTGGCAACGCCATTTTACGACTCCCTGTCCGTGCTTGACGACAGCAAGACTGAAAGCTTTCATTTTTCGGTCTTCCTTGTTAGTCAAAATGTTTTTATATGCAGCTTTCTGTCCTGATAAAATTGTCATGGTGTTAGCTACCTCTTAATCGTAAAATTTCTGGCTCACTGATTACTCTCTATGAAGTTTTTGTGGATTTAAAGTTTCAATGACGAAACCTGTTTCAGTTAGTTGACTAATTAACTTTTTTTACTAAAAAATATCGCCTTTTTTGTTGCTGCATTTACTTATTTTTGTGTGAAACCGAAGTGCACAAAAATATCTTCCGAAAAAATGTTTCAGTAAACGCATGTTAATTGGTTTGCGATTAATTTTTTCTTGATTTTCAAGCGTTGCTTTTTATGAGTACTGTTCGATTCTACCTTGGTGAAAAAATCCCTAGCCTTGAGCCGGGTGTACATTCTTGTTTATTGAGTAAGGCAAGACTTGGAAGATGACCACAATAACAATATTGGGAGTGTGGCGTCTCTCGGTCAACGAACAAAGAGCATTAACGGTACCCTTGCATTTAGATGTGGCCGGAAGAATTTTCTTACTCATCGTTGTGGTTTGAGAAGGAACTGGAGCATGGACAGGTTTGTTTTCGCAAACACCAGAGCTGTTGGCCAAATTTGTCCCGGCGACGGCCTCATATCTAGTGATTCCTTTTTATCGCTTCTGGCTAAAAGAGTTCCCGCTGTCCATGACAATAATCTGTTTAAGAAGTGACGAACGAGAAAGCGTGTTGAACCAGAACGGTGCTCTCGACCTAGGGTAGGGAGTGCAGTACCTTCGTCAGTTTTTGCGCCCATTCTCAGTTTTTGAGGATGGTCCGTTTTAGCACCCTGGCATGTAGAGCGGTTCATAGCCTTGGGACCACACATTTTATGACTCTAAGGTGTGCATAGCGTTGATATGGAGTTGTCGAAAGGCAGCGAGGCGTCGCGCCGTGGGTATTGCAATGTTTACACACAGGCTCTCCGGAGACACGGTATGGTCCGATGGAGTTCAGTATTGTCTTTGGCGGGCGGCCTCATCCCACTGGCTTTGTACTACGACCCGTCATTTGACTGTCCTGTTCTGGGCTAAGTCCACCCATTAATTGGGAGAAAATTAACGAGCCTTTAGCATGAACGTCTTTTATTCTGCCGAAATTTTTATTCAAATGCTCAGATTCATCAAGCAGGAAAATGAAAGGGCCACGTGTGGATCGTGAGAAAACTGTTATTCTAAAATGTAGATTTCTGCAATGATCGACTCTGGTGGGTAAAAACGCTTGCCTCTGTGCCATGTCTAGCATTTACCAACAATTTATAGTGTTTTTTCGGTGAGAACGAGAACAACGAAATAATTTCCCTCCGTAATCTATTTCCCGTAAGGAAGCATTTACAACTCGTAGAAGGCTGGACATTGCTAATTTTGCCACGAGACATCAGTCGGTGGCAAGTCATTGACAGATCATATATGACCAGGAATGGGGCACGCGCGTGTAAAGGTTTAGGTGCTCTTGTGTTGTGGGTCGGTGGTCTGTATGTGTAGGTGCTGTATTGTGTGGCAGGTCGGTCGTCTGTGAATGTGTAGGTGCTGCTCTGCGTGGTAGGTCGCTCGCCTGTATGGTCAACACACACCGCTTACCACATCGCAAATATATCGTACACCAGAGAAAATTTGGCTCGTCATTCTCTTCCCTTACCTTCCAAGATATCCTACATTTGAAAACAACTGCAATAAGTATGCGTGTAGCTTTCTTTCTTCGAGCCTAAGTTTCTTCAAAGACGTGCTAGAGTTTGTATTACGGGACTGAGAAACCAAGTGTTCAGATAAACAGCATGTTGAGCCATGCATTCGTCATGCTGACAGACTTGTATCAAAATTTCGACAGTTTTTGTGTCTTCCGAAACTGTCACTGTGTCTTGAGACAACGGTTCTCGCGTTGACATAGAATTTCAATTATTTTCTTCTTAAGCTAATTTAAATAAAAGTTGAAAAGCAATGAATTATAGACAGATCTTTGCCTTAGCAGCGAGATATGCAAACTCTTTCATCACACAAACTCTTATCATTTTTTATAGATTAATTCATTGTCTAGGATGTTTTTCGAGCGTGCTTCAGTGGAATTGCCTCCATGCCCAGTATTTCCAAAGTTTCGTTAATGTTTAATTTGTAGGCGGCGTAGATCTTGATGTGAAGACCATAAATTTCACTTACGTCTAGTAACTCAAACTTTTCCCCGAGGTGGTAAAAAGTATCATTACTAATGAATATTAATTTTCAAAAAATCCCCTATCTATTCAATTAGAATTGGAATATTATTCATTAGAGGCGCGTGTTACCATTTTATCGGCAATTTTCTTTAATACCTTAGACCCTCCGTGAAAGCGACGGGGATACATGGTGTTCAGCGTTGTATAGAATTTCAGGGATGTGATGAGATTATTAGGACGAACGGGGTTTCTTCGAAAAACAACGTTCATTAAGCGGAAATTTCGAAGTAATTTGAAAACTGAGCATAACCAAAATAAAGTTTCAGCTTGAATTGTGTATGTAATGTGAGCTACAGTTAGGGTATCGTCCTGCAGCGTGAGTGTACATCTATTGAACTCACAGTTCTTGAAATTATCCTGATCCTACCTCAGAAGAATACTTGACCCTTACAGCATAGTGTTCCTTTCAGGTAACCATCCATAACAACCTTTATGCCAGTGAATATACATAAAGTAATTGTTGATCGATCCTTTGCAGTTGAAATTGAATCTATACTAATTAAAACTGAATTTTTTACACCGAATGTTTTTGAATAACAAATAAATGATCGTAGCCCACCGAACGACTTATGGCTAATGCAGATCTCATTTTAACCTGAATCAAAAATGTGTTCTGTATGATGTTAATGCTAAAGTGCCTTTCATTTTGAGTTCTCAATGCCTGAAAGTCAGCATTTTTTGAAAACTTGCTCGAATCTGTAGTGGATTCGTGCAGAGTTAAAACAGCTTCGTTTTTCTTCTTTCGGATTTTCTACTTTAGTGGAATGATTGATTGGCCGATTGATTTGATGATTGTCTTAGTTTCTTTGGTTTTCCTTTCTCATACTCTTTCCGACTCTTCTTGATAAGTATAAACAGTAAACTTTGACGCCTGTAATAAGCTCCTTGTTCCATACTAGACGCTACCTAAATTAAGCGCCGTTTTATTTACGACTGTGAAATCAGGCGTTACTGTATTTCCGATTGAACTTTAACCAATAGTGTTAAGAAAGCGCATTCGAACTAAATAGTGATATTACATGAAAAAATATTTTTTCGTTCTATGATTCTATTAACTGCAGATTTTTAATTCGATGGCCGTGACACTGCACCATTCTGAGTCGTACTCTCCCACCAAGAGCATTCTTCACGAAGTCCATAAATCTCCCCTCGACCTACGTAATGCTTGTGTTTTGGAATGCTTAGCGCACCTGTCGAAAATTTACAGGGGTATTAAGAACTCAACTGAAGTTAAATTCTTTTTCTGAAACTATGGACATAGCTGAGACAAAGAAATTTCAGAAGCGAAGTACGTAATACTAGCGCCGAAATTCTAAGATATGTACTTACCTCGACGGTGAAAGAGCATTCCTATCGACATGAACAGTAGTGAATAATTATTTTAGTCACAGTTTAGTTTTACAATACATCTCGTTGCATTCCGTATCACAATGATCTAATTCTGTGAAGAATATACTTGTATGTATTCAAAAAAATTTTGTCTCTCATTCTTTCGGCGAACTCTGTTACTTCGGATTCTTTAACATGTGTTTTGCCTTACAGCACCCCGTTGTTTCTCTTCATTATGCTCAACTTTCCCAGGTCATTTTCACCTCTGTCTCACGCCCGAATATTTTCAGAATTTCCTGGACTGATATGGCATAATGACGATGGAACAGATCGGTATACTAACCGCTTGTCTAACATACATCAACTAACAACCATCCTACCATCTTTCTCTAGCCCCTCGACCCTAGACGCCAAACTGTAGAAGAACAGACTGGTGTCGGGACTGGAGGCGGTGGAGGAGGTGGTGGTGGTGGCACCATAATGCCGGGATCCAGAGGATATCGCCGTGTGGAGTCCGCCAGGTCGTGGGATGCTGTGCTTGCGGTCAGATTCATTTACTTTTATAATCTCAATCACTCTCGCATTCTGCCATTGACTCTAACATATGCTAGGTTCCGTTTGTATCGACTAACACCTGATTCAGTCACTGTTTGATTTTCATTTACCTGCTTAATCACTCTCGGGCATTCTGCTATTAACTTTAACATATGCTGTGGATACTGTTTTTATTAAAAAAGCCTGATTTACCCACTGAGCTACGTGTCAAAAAAAATAATCTCAACAGCACTTCTTCACTAACAGCAAATACTAATGACTTATTTCATGAGATGCGTTTCTTCAATTTCACATAAAAGTCAAGTCCGACTTTGGTTAACTCACCACAATATTTGTAGCTAGAAATTACTACGCTAAACATTGTTCTCTTGAAAGATGAAACGCAAGTGAAATCATAAGAATATTGTGTTGTATTTTTCCATGTTACTGATGATTTTCTCGCGTTCAGTTTTATTCGTTGCGCTCATGCAGGTGTGAGTGTCCAGCTAACGGCAGTTATGTAAACTCTTGGTTTACTTTATGCTTAGGCACACCGTCTCGTTTCCCTCCTTATTTTTTACATCGTTAGGGTGGCCGATTTATCACGTGAATCGAATCGCACTCTTCTTTAAAGTTAACTCTTTTTTCCTGTAGTCTTTCTAACACACTTGTGTGACCCATAGGCTCGTGGGTCATAAAAGCACCAAATATTTGCGTCTGCAAACTGACCCGTCAAAATCGCAGTACTTGGAGCCGTCATCAAACTCTGAATTCATTGTGATACTAAAAGTCGTGCTCGGCTTAGGAGACATAGTTAGTGCGTGTTCTGGAATAGGAAAGCTCACTTGATGTCTATAAAGATAGCGCACCCAAATTTCTTCTATATTTTTTTTAATTCAATGGCTGAAGCGTGTTAGATGCATAGTTCATCGAATACAATATAACAACGATTGACTTACGTCGCTGTTTTTAGATACTTGGTTAACATATCAGCAATTGATTAATTTTTTCCCCGTATCGATGACATCCTGTGACCACGGTCTCCCCTAGCGAGACTCAGGTGAGGCTCAAGGCCTACCTTTTGTGGAGCCCCTTTGCTTTGCATGCAATTACGGCGGCGTGTTCTTTGGAATCTGTTCGCCTTATTATCCTGTACTGCGAGAGTCATGAGCTCTCTGCAAGCTCACTCCATGCTTGTCTTTTGTCAGCAAGGAAGGTTTTATACCTGCGAGCACAAAAGATCTTCGAAGAGTGCGTACACCTCTTCTCTTTCGAAACGATCGCGTTATTCAAGTGGAGTTTTGGAACTACAATGAAGCCAGTCTAACACCTCCGCAATTACTGGGTACACCAGTTCTGCTTCATCTTTCACTTTTATTGCTCCTTCTGAAAGTTATTACGACTCAGTCGGTACTTTTTTTCTGTTTTACTGAGCTATTTTTTGTGCGCTCTTTTCTTTGTATTTTACTTCACGTCGCTCATGCGCAGAATGTATATCATTTCTTTTAAGAAGCATATTATTTAAGTGTAGTCTAACTCAGTCAGAACACGATTACAGTAGATGTATCTAATATTCAGCAATTTCTATTTTTTCAAATTCTCGTATCATTGTCGACACTGCAACACCAAGTTTAAAGCGAATTCATGATAAAAACTAAGAAAATAGCTACAAAAGCTCTAATCATGATCTCCGTCGCTTCTCTATTGCGCTAGGTTAATAACCAGTTTGTGCCAAGCCAGTTGAGTCTCCCTAGTTAGAATAATTTAAACTGCTCAAGAAACTCACACTTCGTTTCACTGAAGAGTTTTGTTTTGTGTTGCAGGGCATCGTGGACTCGGAGGGCACCTTCACAGGCGACATATTTAAGCACGACAGCTTCGGTGAGTCGCAAGCTTCATCCCCCGTACGAAGTGTGTACATTTTAAGTCATTTCATCGAGTCATTTTAAGTCATTTCAATTGATCAAGGATCAAAAATTCATGTAATTTAGTCAAATGTTTTAAGGGGGACTTTATTGCGTCTAGTTGTGACGTATACTGGTAAGGCCTATTGTAAACGGGACATGCGTTGACACTTCTGAAATTATGTAAAAAGTGGAATTGACGTGGAACAATTTCGAAAATGCGGAATTCCGATGACTCGTTAGAGCACGCTTCTCTTTCTTTTATTTAAATTTTGTCCCTAATTATGTCCCTAAAACATGTTTAACTTTAGTTGCAAAGTTTTGTAAACTATTTGCTTGACGAGAGAAAAAAAACGTCACAAACTTATTTAAAAACTTGATCGACGAGCCGAACTGGGAGTGCGGCTTACCATGTTTCGATTGGTGTCATAAAATGGCTTCAAACCACGTTTCCATCTAACTCTTTGTGATGAGTTTGCTGTTGAAGGAACAGAAGCGAACTTAGTGTGTTGTACCGACTGTTGCTCTCCAGCACCGCCTCCCCGCACCCTCGTCGCCCTCACTCGCTCCTCCTGGACTGCCTCCTCTACATTGCTCGAGCGGTTCACATTTTTGAGATTTTAATTAAAGTGAAGCAGGTCGCTGGAACATTTCAAGCTATGAGGAGCACCGTTCTTCATTCGCTTAATTCTTGGATTAGTTTTCAACCCTTCCCTGATGCGGTCGTAAGCGTGCACACGTTAGTACACTCGCATTCTGTACACTAACTCTACGACTAGTTAGAAGTGAACTCGCTCGGTGTTCTCTTTGGTGCCAAGGAGTGGATAGTTCAAATTGAAAAGGTCAAATAACAACACATCACAACGTGCAGTTCATCACATTTGATGGCGTAAATGTTATGCAGGACGGGACGATGTGGGTACACTGCGCGCTCGCTGCTGTGGCTGCTGAACCATCGTTCTGTCTGCCACAATTTGTGCATGACGCACAAATTCTAAAGGTTTTGTCACGATTTCCTGCAACTGAAAAACTTCAAGTAATTTCGGCTCGTTCATTTGATCATATTTATTAAATAAAAATTGTCTAATGAACAGTGCATATTTTTGGTGATAGATTTTTGGTTGTGATTTCTATTTTTAATGCGTAATCCCGTTTTCCGGCCAGAGCAGCCACTCTCATTAGGAGGCAACGCGTCAAACAACTCATACATTCATTATTCAGAACGACTTTTTGACGACAAACGCCGCACTTGGCTTCACAATTGAGGTGAAGTTCCTTTTGCTCGTGTAATCAATTTGAACAAGGAGTCCTTGATGACGTAACCTTTCATGATCGTTACCAGCACTGATAACGCTCGGCGCTCGGGAATTCTTTTGACGCCGCGTCGCGCTCCTCCGACAAACTTTTTGCCGAGATTTGTTTTTCCACTTCAGTGCCTCGACAAATTGATTTATCTCTGCTGCCTGAGATTATCATTCTGATCGGCTTATTTCCTTCGCTAGGTTCGAAGCAATGACGCGAAACTTCCAGAAATATACTTTGTTGCAGCAATGACTAAACACGGGTTGTCAGAGCCATTAAAATCTATGCGCTCGTCTGAAATTTGATGACGTTTTCTTCGAATTTGTCCCTAAGAAGAATAGGATTTTGAGCCGGCATGCGTGCAGCAGTTTTCCTTCACACAATTGAGCGACTCGTGCTGACATTTTAGCCCCATTCTCGTTTCAACATAATGTTCCTCGGTGTAAGGGACGCCTTCGTGGTTTCATTTTATACGATGGGGAATTAAGTGCAGTTGAAATTTCATGTTCTCCTTCTTCCTAAAATTGAAAGGCAAACAGTGAGGAATTGCTCGCAGGCGCACTTCAGTGAGCCCTGAGGTTGTGTAAAAATTGTCTCGGCGCACATTCTAAAAATCACATACGATTTTAAACCAGGATAAATCCATTCTCAATAATTTTGATGTTATGTTATAAACGTGGATAACAGCACAACCTGACTGCAAAACGATCACTTTTAAATCACTCACCCATATTTTGAGTGTCAGCAGTTTGGTGTTGACATACAGAAATACGTTAATAAAACCTTTCTTTTCGAAGTTTGAATTTCAGCTACTAAGAAGAGCTGAATAAGCTAAAAACTGAGGTTCACTAAAGCAACATAGTTAACTATACACTCGTTCCGTCAAATTGCTCTGTAACGGCCGCATCAAATATGAGACGTTGAATTTAACTTTTTATTTTAGAAACATGAAGGTCAGGACTTGCTCATTTCCATATCATATTAGCATATCACCCTAACAAATTTTACGGGACGTTCATTGATCAATGATACTTAAATGCTTTGTACTATCTCCCCTAATCTGATTCGATTGCTGTAGCAGCTAGTCTGAAGTCGAACCATAAGCTGTGATGATAGCGTTTTGATCCCTTTTTTCGCCCGAATATTCAAGTTTCCTAGTAGCTTCTGGCCTCGACCATCTTAGCGACCAGCTGCTCCAATTAGCCTTGATCGCGGGTCTAAATCTCATTATTTTCTGACTATGCAGGAGTTTATCTAAGGACTATGAAGCGTTTTTAGCAGTTGTTATCTTTATCACCCCGTGTAGATGACTGAGAAAAAGTGAATTAAAGATTTGTGAGCCCATCACGTACGTGCTATTGCAGTTATCTCGATAGCCTCTTGAGGAGAACGCATCATAGCAAGTCTTCCTTACTAAAGCCTTTGAAATCTCTAATCCCAGGACTACTGCAAATCTGAATGCAAAGATTTGTTTCCACTCAATTATGAAAAGTTCTTCAGCCTAATTTACACGAAGTAACCCATTGTTTACAATTTCTTAGAAAGTCGCCCGCTCGTGATGTGAAGGTTTTGTAATATTTAATAATTGAAATTCTGCAATGGCTCTTATGGGTCGCTCAATCATCACAGCGGGGCGTCTTCACACGCTGTTCGCCAACCTTTTTTCCGTGTGTTCGAATTCTTGCTACTTGTCAGCGCCGGAACGAAGCAGGTGTGACGAGACTGCTGTTAAGCTTCCTCCCGCTGTGTGCGTGATTTTATCAGATTATGACGCTTCTCTCGAGAGAGCTTCGCTTCATGAGACGTGGCTGACTGCAGTTTGAATGGCTCTTGAGCGGCGTTTGGAAAAAAATTGGATTCGAAATTCATCCAAATTTACGGACGGTCACCTCTGACACAAACCAGCGCTGCCGATGAACAGATTGTTGAGCCTAATTATCACTGAAATTTTACATCCAAGAGATTTTTTATCTTACGCTCGCGCTGTGCATAAAACACCGGATCTTCTTGTATGTTCGTAGGCTAATTATCCCTGCAAGCAGCGTTACCAATCTGAAGGACATTGAAAATAATCCAGTTTAATCTTCAGTTCTTTCTCAATTTTCCGTTCAAAACTAGGGTGAAGTGCATACATGTTCATCCTTTGTGAGCGAATCTTCACGCAATATTTCGTTAATTTTAAATCAATGTGCGCTGTCCTTTATGAATTAATTATACGATTGGCAACTTACACCACAGACTTCACAGCGGTGGGTCGCATGTCAATGGCGGCAATTTGAGAGGAGACTCGCCTCAAACTTTCAGTGGGGAGAAAAATCTCAAGTACATTTGCGTGGCACGTGAGAAATAAATTTGTATTCAGGATTTAGATATGAAAACACAGCTTCGTCGCAGTGTATTTTTTAAATCTCACTGAAATATATTTAATAAAAAATCTTGTTTGTAGTCGTCAGCTCGGAATGCTGCCGCTTAGTGTTCTTGCCTTCTCTGTAGTAACAATGTAAAGAAAAAACATGTTCACAGTGGGCATGAATATGCTTTAGGGGTTTTTGGAGGTAAGGCAAGCTAGAACATACCTAAAAACCCGCAATAGACGATCAGAACAATTGGATAATTTTGCAACTGCCATTTATACGTTCATTTTTTAACCCATTTGGATTGATCCGGATACCTCGGTTGGCTTCAACCAAGCGCACTCTCTTGTTGAGCATTATCACGGTGTCCCTAACCTTCATCAGTAATGATGGTCTGGGCGCCAGTGGGAAGTTAATGGTCCTCATTGTTCAAAAATAATAACAGTTTACGTTCGCTAATAGGTCTGAAGAGCGAGAAGGGCATGGGTCTGAATGCGATGCCGAGCGGCAACGACGTGTTCTGCTCCGTGCCCGGCCGGCTGTCTCTCCTGTCCTCCACCTCCAAGTACAAAGTGACTGTTGCTGAAGTGCAGCGACGCCTCGCACCTCCCGAGTGCCTCAACGCCTCTCTGCTGGGTGGCGTACTGAGGAGGTGAGTCCGTCAGCTGCTCTGATTATTGCATTGTCTTAACGGCTGAAATTCTGGGTGGAGTTATGAGGAGGTGAGTCCGTCAACTGCTCTGATTATTGCATTGTCTTAACGGCTGAAATTCTGGGTGGCGTTATGAGGAGGTGAGTCCGTCTACTGCTGCGATTATTATGTTATCTCGATGACTCTAAAATTCTGAAGCCCTCAAAGTCTCTCCATATGATAAGGGATCTTTATTCCTCTACAGAAGCGTAACCTAATAATACATACAAAACAAACAAGCTCATTCTCAACTCATTACCTTAGAATGAACATAGTTTGATGCATCTTTTCGGTATGAAATATTTCGTACATATGTGGTAATGCTCACTACAAATCTCATAGGAGGAAACTTTTTTCAATTGAATAAATAAAATGAGTCGCTTCGTCCAAACCCTGATTTTTTTCATACAGTCAGCCACTTTATAATATTTCACATCTCTGCCACATCCTAACGTTTTTTATGGGCCGTGTTATTGAATTCATTGGCCGCAATTTTTCGAGGCAATGTTGATTTCGAGCTTGCAACTCTCGTGCATCTCACCCAGTATTTACTCCAGCCCCAATACGCTCTGTTCCGAAGGTTATTCATTATAAGCAAAACGTAATCATTTTCCCTAACGAAATTTTCAATTTTCGCGGAGAAGAACTTGTGAATTAAGAAAATTATGCACGAATACAAATTTATACGTATAAGCAGAGGTGGGCAGCGCTACTTTGAAATGTAGCGGCCGCTACATTTCATGAAATGTAGCGGCCGCTCTGCCCGTAGGAATACCATAGGCAGAGGTGGGCAGTGCTACTTTGAAATGTAGCGGCCGCTACATTTCAAAGTAGCGCTGCCCAGCTCTGCGTATAAGTGTATCGCAACAAATTTTGTCAGTAACTGAATGCTATTTATTGTCCTCAATAGAGGATCTTTCACGCGTATCTCTTCGCTGTACGAGTGTGCATGACAGACGCTATGTCTAAGTAAACACCTCAATTGTGGTCCATGGCAATGGGACGTCAGTCCAGTTCTGGCAAGCCCTGCCAGGACAATGTGGAGTGAAAAGTTCCTAGAAATTGCGTGAATTTCACAAATGCTGCGTGTCTCCGCTGGACAGTTTTTTACCCCGAAATTTTATAACATGATCAGCATATTCTCGAGGCTGTGAAAATATAACTCTTTGGGATACACGCACGATTATTAAAAACCTGGAAAGATGCAGACTGGTCTCGAGCTACTTGGAAATATATGAATGAGTTTAAAATTTCGCTGTAGTAACTTCTGAACCTCGCCGTGATAATAAAGCCAGGAACCGTTCGCTTTACGGAGCGCCGGCGGATACAGCCAATGTGCCTAGAGTATGTAGCCGAAAGCACTCAAGTTTCCCTAGGTAAACAAAAGACACAACGCGTAGTACATAGAAACACTCGTTGCGTCCCACAGGTCCGTTGGTCTGCGCAGTCCACCACTGATGACCGCCGCAGAGTAACTTCTTCGTTAACTCGCGTTTGCAGTAAACATTGATCACTCCTAACCGCACTCCCTAATTTCCCTTATTCAGACTTGCCTAGTCAGCGTTGTCTTATCTCATCGTATTCAGGTTTAATTGTTTATTTCTAACGTGGGACCATTCAATGTTATCCTTTATTTCTGAAACGTCTTACGAGTGTAGTGCTAATTTACAATGATACACTTTTACTCAGCCTCTGCTACCGAAACTTGAATTCCACGCTCACAAAAAAATGTGTTAGAAGAGTGACAATTTTACTCAGCCTCTTGTTACAAAAATTAACGACTTCCTTTCTAATTTGTATTGCCAGTCACGAGCGAACTTTGCTCATTCTCATAACGAAGGTCATTCACTATGTTACTGATACGACGGTTTCGCTCTATGTTTTACTTCTTCAGTTACGAGCTCATTTCTCATTTGGCGGGCACTGAGAGTCAAAACTAAGGGTTTCTCATCAGTAGGAGAGAGAGCCGTGTAGCCAAGCCGCGATGAAGGCCGGAGCAGTTTTTCTTGGATATACCAACACTTTCCAGGAGTCAATGGTGCGTGGCAGACCCAGGATAGGTGCTCCAAATTATAGAGGTCTTTCGGTTTTGAGATTTTACCGACTTCTTCAGAGATTATTGCCGCACATTTACTCTAACTTCCTGTGGAGGAGAAATCATTTCTCCGCGAAAACCAGTGTTGACGAGTTAGTTCTAAGCGTAGTAAAAAAAAATGCTCTTTAAAATCGAAAGCTGATTTTCATATTTCTTCTCAGTGTCCAATAAGATAGCGCTCTAAATCAAAGCTTATGCCCTTTGTTCGGTATCGAATGAACCGCGTACATTATTCTCCTCTTGTTCGCAACGGAAAAAAGTTGAAAGTTATGCAGAAACTCATTTCATAATTCCTTTTCCTCTTGTTCCAATCACAACCAGCTTATGAAATTTTCCAGCGGTGATGAAGAAGCTGTCTGGAATCACTACACGGACATTATTTCTAGTCCGATTTACACGACGCCACGCCAAATAACGGAGGGGATGCCAGTGTTAATGTAGGTGTGGACGATCAGAGTTTTGATGTAATGAAGACATCGGTCGAGTCTCGCAGAGAGCGAGTCATCACCGTTAAGAAGCGATCGCAGTTATGGATGTTATGTGAGGCAGCGGTCATCACCACACTGCATACCACGCACCATCTCGCAGTCCACTTTCTAACAGCACATCCAGGGAAAATAGGATTCAGTTTCTACCTTTATCTGCATTATCTTCCTTCAGTCGATGAAATAGACTACCTTATTTCATATTAAGAAAAATTTAATAGTTTGAATGACATTACTTGCTCTCCCGGAACAGTCTATAAAGCTCAATGTCCGTCATTATGCGCAGAATATTGCGGGTGTTATACGATTAAATATATAGGAAAAAACATGTGCTAGATGGACAACCGACTGTTGCTGTGTTGGTACTATGAAAATCAGTCAAATTTTAATTCAAAAAATCTCTGTAAACAGTACGGTAGCTCCGTCGAAGTCGACTTTTAAGACGGTGAGTGAGTGACAGAGCGACTGTAAGGAGATCGCTCCAAGACGAGTATCAGAAGATGTTCCCGTAAAGGGGAATTGTGAAGCCTTTGAAATCCCCGCTGCAGTTAACTGCTACTGATGTATTTCTAAGAAGCGAACTTGTCGACTTTACGGTCACTTGAGACATTTATACTTTGGTGATTGTACTCCAGAAGAGTGTAGTTTTCCAAATAAATAGCGGCTTTTCGAGTCAGTAGTATGATTGAGTGTATGTATATTTTTCACTGATAGCTAAAGCAATTTTTCCCATCTTAAAAGCTATGGTGTACAATTTACTTGAATTAGATTTTCCTTCATTACCTTTAAATATCAAAATCTTAGATTTTTCTGTTTTAAAAACTTTTAAATATTTTGACTCGCATCGGTTAAGCATGAGTGTTTTCATTTGAGGTATAAATTGAAGTGCACAACTTCATATTAAAGCAATTCATTCTTTGACGCGTCCATTTCGATTCGTTGACCGATCTCTCAAATTCAGAAGCGAAAACGCCCGGAAAGCACAATTATCAATCGCCACTACATCACTTCAGCTGTACCACTCAGTTGCTCCAATGCTCTTACAAACTTCAACTATCAAGTAAATATCAAACATCACCAAGAAAACTTCCCATTGTTAATGCTGAGAAGAGATTTGTGCGTCCAACGTTCGGTCCAAGTCTCATTCATTCGTGGTGAAGCAGACGTTGCAGTTCATTCGGAGCCAGGAGACATCAGCGAAAAGGAGCGCTGAAATGCTCCGCCAGTGCAAGCCTCGGAAAATTGCCACCTAAGCGCTCACTTCCCCTCATTACTGAGACATTTCCTATGGCGCATGCGCGCCTGGACAACCTCACTCATCGTGCGCGCTGTCGGTTGCAGCCAGCTCTCGCACCTACACGTGCTGTTCCCACCAATATTTCAGACCCTTTCAATATGGGTATTAGATGACAAAATGTTTTTGACCATTGCAAGTCTCGGTTTCATTTCGAGCGATGGACATTACTGTATATCGATTTAAGGATTTCAGTACTCTAATTATACAGCGAATCATAAATTTTGTGCAATGAACTTTCCGTCTGACACTGACATATCAAGCCCAATCTCTCATCTTTTCTGAAATCGTCCGATTCGGCAACAGCTTGTGCGTACGACAGCCATTCTTATGACGAATATTTGTAATCACATAAAAAAAGTTTTTCATTCACCGAAGACCAACTCTTCTGCTATAATTGGAAGAAACCAATGATGGCATCTCAGTCACGTGAATAATTAATACATGACTTCGTATGTAGGCCAAGGAAATAGACTTCATCAGTTGAATTTTCTTCATGTGGACTTGATCGAAAAAATATTTCATTGGGGGGAATCAGTGGGAAGAGTCCATAGTATGGAACAATATTTACTACGCTGCTTGTAAGCTCTCCACGTACTCGAACAGAAGAATGACATGAATTGATAAAACGTGTTTTGTGAACTAAAAATTGGTCTTGAGGTCTTTTTTGAATTCATTTTATGTCTTAAAATGTGAACTCAG
This sequence comes from Orchestia grillus, assembly GCA_014899125.1. Lineage (NCBI taxonomy): Eukaryota > Metazoa > Arthropoda > Malacostraca > Amphipoda > Talitridae > Orchestia > Orchestia grillus. The sequence continues at coordinate 2,306 of VOMN01072934.1, read as the reverse complement.
ATGCCGAAATATTTGCATACGTGAAAATCCTAGATTCTGAAAATTTCAATTCGAGTTTTTGAAAATATTTAGGTCTACCATTCCTTCCTAATCACACCTCACTTGCAGTTCAGTTGAGCATACCTCTAATGAGCTCAACTCTGAGTTCCTCCACAAACTTCAAATGCTTGAACCAAAATTCCCTACACTGTTTGTGAAAGTCATTCGTTTTAGCAGCCCTAAACGTGTGTGCTGTTCGCAAGCTCGAACTTACACCAGCACAGTCACTCGGGGCTCAGTGTTGGCACACGAAGCCGAGTGTGACCACCCGTGCGTCACGCCACAAGTACCACTCAGTCTTTCTGTCACGCTTCATACAAGCCCTAACGAGTGCCCATCAAACCTCGCCTTCCCACAGTAACGACACAGGCGACCTTTTCAAGTTCCAAAGGTTTCCCGTCCGGGAATTTAATATTCATTCGAAACACCGTTCCTAAGTTTTTCGAGTGAACGAAATTTTTCCTTCACCCTCGTTCTCGTAATGATCCAATGCAGCTATCACAGCTTGTATACAAAAAAGGGAAAATGTTGCACCGCTGCAAATGTAAAGATTGAAAACTGTTTTAATTCCAATGCTACCAAGAAATCCGATAGTTTCTCACTTGAGGGGTTTTTGTCTTCCCTGTGTAAACGAAACGAGAAAACTTACCGAGAAAATTTTATGATTCATTCTATTTCTTGCTTTCCCTAGTTTTCAACAGGTTGAGAAAACTTACTTTTGCAAAATTTAGGCCTTGAGAAAATTTAATTTTCTTTCATAATTGTCGTGTTCTAACCACCTAAAATCCTGTAGACACAACCCCTGCGATTCACTCGTCTACCATTCATTTTTATTTCGATCCGTGAATATAATTGACCGCTTTTATCAAAACGTTCGTGAACGACTTTCAGTACAGGACGCGTACAACGTAAAGTCCCTTCAAGCTCGAGAACACTTCATCTACAAATTGAAATACAGGCTATGCTTCAGAGAAAGACATTCTCGAATTCACACAATCCAAATTTCACCGAAGCCAGGATCGCGAGAGAGCAGTCGTCCATGATATACGCTCTACACAGCCGAGATATGCGCTACTTTGAGTCCGGCATCGAAACCTATACTTTTGAGCACGTTCTTATTTATGTAATAAGATTGGGTGAACATATATTTACATACTATTACAGTTTACAGAACTCGTTATGGAGCTGTCTGAGATATGTCAATGTGAACTTGTTTCTACTTTTCTTGATTATATTATTCTTTTCACACTTTTTATTCTGTGTACATCAACAAATAATGAGCTACTTAAACTAAACATAACACGGGCACAATGCTCTTGATTTCTAAGAATGGCACAATTCACGGCGGTTGACAACTTCCGAGAAACTCTATCGAAGTTTATATATAGTAAAAAAGAATGTAACGAGGTGTTCTTCAGAATCTACAACGTCCTTGTTGTGTTTCTGCTGCATACTAAGCTATGTTCATAAGAAGACATGATCCCGTGCCTAATAATGTTGATAAAATCATGAGGAATTGATTTGCTGGCATGCACGGTCTGAGCTGACATCGTGGAGGCCACGCATCTTCTGCTCTCGCGCCGTCAGATCTTGTGACGCCTGTCAAGTTCTTAAGCCGTCAAAGAAAATCGAGAACGGTTATCTCGTAGCTCAAATTACCCAAGGTTCATAGTTTTTCTTGGTACTCTGTGCGTGGGCAATTATTGTACTTGATGGTCTCATGATTGCCGGTGCTCTCCTCTTCCCAATTTGTTTCACAGGAACCTGCGCTGCATTATAAAGCCTAGCCCTGTAGATGCCTGCAGTCAGATCAAATTCCTTGAACGCTACAATGGGGAAAACTGGAGGTCCGTATGTGCTTAGAGAAAACTCGCTTCAACCCTTGAAAAGTTTCGATTACCCTTCTACTCGCGCGTTGTAATGGTTTCCCTGTAACTTAACAAAAATATTTCTTCATTTCACAGCATGACTGGAATGAGAAGTATATCATCACGGCATGACTAGAATGAGAAGTATGATCACAAGTGTCCGAGAGAGACAAGGCTTCGAAGACGCGCAACGAAACAAGTATCGCGGCGTAGGACTTGGGTAGTGCGGTATAGGACTTGGGTAGTGCGGCATAGGACTTGGGTAGTGCGGTATAAGACTTGGGTAGTGCGGTATAGGACTTAGGTAGTGCGGCATAGGACTTGGTAGTGCGGCGTAGGATTTCGGTAGTGCGGCATAGGACTTCGGTAGTGCGGCACAGGACTTCGGTAGTGCGCATA
>VOMN01072923.1:0-13370 GCA_014899125.1 Orchestia grillus | reverse complement strand
ATTGCTAGCTAAAAAACTACAATACCAGCCGTCTCATTAGGGTCAGTTCATGAACATACTTTACATAACGGCGTGAAATTTGTTTGTTCGAATAATTTGGAATTGGTTTGCAGCCAATTATTGTTTTGTGGGAGCTTTGACATTTTTTATGAATAAATTTTAGCTTTTTCAGAGCTACCCCGTATTCATATAAAATCAATGAAATTAAAACTTAATTCATAGAGGGTATCATCCATCATCGACATTCGCTTCATTTGATAAGGAAATTAGTTTCATAAGAATTTTTTTGCAAACGACTAGTACCCAACCCATTCAGTCGACAAGTGTCGAATATTTTTTAAACAAAATTTATTATCCATGTCCAAAAATACCAACTGCAGCCAAAGAGAAATTTACGCAGCTTTACCGTATGTTAGTTACAATTGCTCAAAATGCATGTAATTACTGAAAACCGTGTTGTCTAGTCATTATCTACGGTAAGATTATAAATTGAGCCTAAAGAACTCTTAAAGTTAAGAATTTTTTTAAATATAAAGACTCCTTGCCGTTGGACGGCTGCTCTAACTTTATATATAGGCTTAAATCTGAAGCCTGCGATGGCTCCTAAATGAGGAGCACGTCTCGAAAGGCAAGGATCAGATTTTCAGAATACTTAGGCATCAGCCATAGAACTAATACACAGTTACAAAAACCTTCTCACTCGAACCCTCGAACCCACAGGGAAAATTTAAATCATCCTTTCAGACTAAATAACTTTTAAATAATAGACTCAACAACCAATGCAATGCATTTAAGAATTCTGGAGTTATTGCAAATCTACAAAAAACCGACGCTTAATTCAGACCTCACCTCAGTCCCGTCACACCTTACGTGAATCATCTGGCCAAAATGTACTCAGGTTTATTTTAACACGCAGGTTGACAGTGTAGGAACTTTTCACTTTTGTCTAAGTCTCTGTTTTCTTATTTTAGAAAGGAGCATTTTTTCCACTTAAATTTTGTTATGCAATTAACATGATGTATTTTACCGTCAGATGGCATTCACTGACGATTTAATTTTACGAAAACAGACTGCTGCGAGTGTCAATATGTTTTTTATTGCAATGATCATGTTTCTTTTTATACTCAGGGATATATTCTGTACTAATAACCCAATTTCTACGATATGGTGATGTATCCAGAATCTTATATTCTATAAAAAAAATTTTGGGATAATTTTTTCGATTGATCGCTCGAGACAGAATTTTGTGTTTGTTTACTCAGGCATATTTTGTGATTGATAAAGACAGAGCTTACAAATGATCCATCCATTCTCTATGGGTATATTTCCATGCATTTATTGCCATAAAATATTTATTCGGCTCAAAGTTTCGCCGTTGTGCGTCGAACGCCAAATAAACACTTGAAGGAAAGTTGGTGCTTTACCGAAAATTTTCAGAGCTAGAAGTGGAATTAGACGCGAGATGAGCATTGGCTATTGTGTGGGGATGAAGAATAATCCATAAATTTATGTTGCTATCAGTATGATGATAAGAATTTATGATATTAGATACATGAAGTGAAAAATTCCAAGATATCGCAAGATTCTGAATTTATTTCCCAAGATCGTAAGCCAATACAGAAGTCCCAAGACCTTGGATCAAATCCCAAGGATAAGCACCCTTGGCCTGAAGTGCCGCGAGGAAAGAAGTACATACATGGCCAAAATGGTTGAGGCAGGTGTATTATTTGTTTCCTATGCAAATTATTCATGCATGCATGAAGATATGTGTCATTTGATACATTCGTGGTATTGATGTTTGGTAAGATTTCACTGTAATCATGAACGAACTTGTACATACCGGCTAAGACCGGTGTCCTAGGATATGCGTTTTGTTTTCTTGTCCATCAAACTTCGTGCAAGAGCTAGTAGGTGTAAAACTTTTTTCCAAATTGAGCCTCGAAATTTGCTTTAGCGTCGTTCACCATAAGATGTTTGCGTTATGCGCTATGATTGTAAACAAGACTTTTAGAAACCCCTTGAAACCTCTTTCTCAGAATACATGTTTTATTTCCTTGTGTATGTTTTCAATTGCAATTGACACTGGCTTTCACAGCGCGAGTGCGGAGCTATCGTGGCAATGCTAGTTAACGTGGTGCAAGATGTGAATGTGGAACCTTTAAAGATTTGTTACGATATACCTCTATTTTAAAATATCGATTCCTGATTGCGTTTAAGCCTAGTGAAATGCAGCCTTATTTTCGTTCATACTCGTTATCATTTGCTACTCGTTTCTTTTACAAAAATTTGGTTCAACAAGTAGCAACATTAAGGTGTAGCAATGTTCGTAGCACCTCGCAGGAATCACGATATGAGAAATTATTATTATTATTTAATTCAACACAACTCTATGTACTCTAAATTATCGATATATCACTCTGTGTATCAACTAACAAGTCCAGCAGCATGTTCTTCTTTTAATGGTTTGTCTTTTGATGCGACTTTCAATTTTTCCATGAATGACGAAGTATTTAGCAAATTTGTACGGCAATTTAAGCTTTGTAAATTTTCCATCACATCGCAGTGGGCGAGGGCGATCAACTTCTAAATAAGAAATCATAGTTTAAAGAGTTAATATCATTTGCATTCATTCTTATGCCACTGAATTCTTGTTTAATTATCTTCAATTGATTTACTATTTCGTATATTACGTGTATCACATGCATTTGGAATATTTTTTTTTGTTTTTCTCTTTTACAGCATAAGTTTGCAGAGTGCAACTGTGAACTCGCATCACACACTTAATATGCGTTTCGCAAGAACTAGATGGCACAAATCTTTCTGTCGTAATGAAACTCTAATTTAAATTATAACTGTCTCATTTTGCACAATTCGTAACAAGTTCAACAATCTTATCTATCAGAAAATTAAGGTTATTATGGGCAACATCTAAACCGCAGGTTTTGTATTTTGAGAGATATGCTTAAGAATTATGCGATGATGTTGATTAATTTTAATTTTTAGTGCTTATATTCGAATTAAGAATCATAATTAGACGTTTCAATTCGACTTCCATTTTGAGGCTGTAGTCTTAGTGTTTGAAAGCCCGATTGTACCATACTTTGTATGTCAGTGATTTCGGAATAAACGATTTTGCTTTCTTTCTTTTTTTCGAGTGGAGGAAGATAAAGTATAAATTGACAACCCATGACAAATTTTTCAATAATTTTTAATAAACCATTATTATCGAATCGGTCTTGAGCTGTTGGACCAAGATGCAGCGATTTTCCTAACCTAACCCTAACTGAAATTCGATTTTGGTGTTCAATGGATGCTTTGGAACATCTAGGTGACGTTTTCACATTAGAAATTCATGCATATTTTACCTGTTCTAAATTCGATAAACGGTGTTAATGTTAATTTCTTTTTACTCTCTCTGTGCATGTTAAACACTTCTTCAAGAGACCAACACGAATAAAAAGTTGAACTTAAAACAGTGTCACATCCGAAATGACAAAAAAAAGAAAATTACTCAAAATCTTATTCATTTTGGCCATGACTGAACTGCGAACAAGTTTAGTGTCGCATGCCATACGTAATTGTGGCACGATGTTCACAATTCTGGCATGATGAACAGTACTGTTGTATCACGTACGCAGTCGCTTCCGAACAAGCTCACAATTCAGACGTGACTCTAAAGAGCATCATGGTTGCAGCAGCAAGATAAGCGAAGAAACTTGTTACCGCTTTTTCTTGACGAAGTTTTTTAACACTGTGTAGTCCTCATGATCAAGAAAGAAACTAAGGTTGTCTATACTACTAAAAACATGTTAACCCAACGAAACCCAAATGGGATTCGGTTTCTACGCACTTTGGCAACCATTTCGAGTTATGATAGCAAACAAGCTAGCTATCTATGAATGGCAAATATTTATTTGCTGAAAACAACCCTGCAGGAATTCAGAAATTAGTTTGACTCATGAATGAACGGCAGGCGGAAAGCTTGTAATTTCAGCGTTCCGAAGTCTATTGTCAGCCAATGAGTGCATTGCAACACAAGGGAATTCCTCGTGCTCTTCGCATGCCAGTCATCTGCCGCCACCGCTTAAGCAACAAGCCGTGTGCTTCCTCTGGAAATTTTCTTACGACGAAGTTTCCTCCCAAAGATGGTGTCACAGCGCAAGTTTCCCACCCAAAATGGCGTCATGGTACGATTTTCTAAATCCAAAATACACCTTTCGCGTCCGTGTTCTCGTCCAAAAGAGTCTCCACAGCATTGCTTACTCCAGCACATGCTGGTGCCATTTCGCCAGCGTTGCCATTGTGTGTCACGTCGATGAGTTGCCGCGGCTGAAGGTGAGCGAATCACGACAATGGAGGCACAAGAGACGCTCTTATCCATGTCGTAAGTCTTTGTCAGGCGCCGGCGTTGCCCAGCCTGCGCCTCGCCGCCTTCTTGGCTATAAAATACAAAAACAAGTTGAAGCTCATTCAGTTCCTAGCACAACGTCAGCAGACAATCGTCGTGCAGCTGTACGAACACTTCAATCAAGTGAGTAGTGTATACCAGCATAGGTCTAAGTTAATAAGTCTATATATTAGTTGCTTTTCTGATTTCTCAACCTTGTACACTGAGTGTCAAAACACTCAAATAGAGACCAATCATTTGAATAAAATTATTACTTGGGTAAACGCAACATGTCAATGCATCATACACCATCCTTAGATTGAAGAGTAAATGAAATAAATTTACATTCAAATTCCAAAATGCACGACTAAGATGGAAACTATAGCAATCGCAAAAACGACAATTCATCAGTACATTCCTAAAATTAACACATGAAGCAATTCACCAATCCAGCTATATGTGGGCTCCATGGCGTACTGGTTAGCGTGATAGCCTCTCAGCTGGGACGGTATGGTTCGAATCCCAGCTCAGGCACGGAATTTCGCGTAACCAGGGAGCGCTTCCCTTGGAAAAGGAAGCTTAAACTTCACATTCCTCATATCCCTCAACACGCCAGTAGTTGTAAGGCATTGAAGACCTAACGGTAAACGTGATGGAATTAATATAGGTTTTTTATAGGAATCAAGTGTATATTAGTGTTAGTACATGCTTGCGTAAATATCAATAAATAAATACGGCAAATAATGAGTCAATGATCTGATATTATAAAATAGACATTTTTTATCTCTTAATCATAGGGCAGATCATGCAACGCAAACGGTGGATATAAAATGACTTCAAAGATGAAGTACCGTACTTTAAATACACAGAGAATGAGCTCCAGCCATGGCTATCCTGAACTACAATATTCATCATTAGAATGACAATTGCTAAAATTTATGCAATACCGTTCAATATTTTCAATGATAAATACTGGAATTATTGAAAAGGCCCATAGTTAATGAAAAAATAGTATGAAAAAAGAACTAAACAGATTCTACACTAAATAGTATTCAATCACCCAATAGAAAAAAACATGAAGGACTCCCTTGGGCTCTACAAATAAAACCTAGGCATAATCTCCAGTCGCCTTGAGATGAAGCAAAATTCTAAGCATCATTCAGCATATGTATGATATCAAGCCTCCATGAAGCAAGTTAAGAGTTAATTAAACCACATAAAAAGTAAGCGACGACAGAATAAAGAAGAACACGCTTTGGTGCACGTGCGCACGTGCACTCAGCTTTGGATGCACGTCTCCAGAAGCGTGCAGACGGCTGCACGTGAAGCTATAGTAAGTTACCGCGTGGTGGGTGTGGCCGGACTCGGAGTTGCCAGCCCATCAGTCACGTACTCGATTACAGGCTTTGAGAAAACATACACCAGATATTACTTTGAAAAGTTCTCACAAAATTAATGATTCCCTAAAATTTACTTTCTAACATGACAGACACTAAGTCTCATACATGTTCGTGGACGTAATACTCATCAATACTGCCAAAAATTGTGTTTATAAGAAATTGAAGGGTTACCCCCACAGTCACATTTTCAAATCACCTAGCTCTCAAAAGGTCAAAAATCGACCACATGCGCTCCAAAACCTGTCGAGTAATAAGGAAGGAAATATATTTCCCAGCAGAATTAATCCTCAGTCCTTCAAATATTTCATTTCTGAAGAAAGCCTAGCGTTCATGAAGTCAAGCACGACTTTGCATGACATTGTCTCCAGGTTTTGTAAATTCGATTACAAATCCAGCACTGGCTGCACCTTGTTGCATTTGTTGGGAAAACTTAATTTAAGTAAAATTTGTCCGGCATGAATTAAAATTGCAGTAATTTTTAATACATATAGAAGCAAATATTCTATTACCATAGTATAATGTATATATTTTCAAACACACTTCACTCGTTCAGAATTGGACTCTTACTCATTCGAAATTCTAGAGAATATTAAATTTGATTTTTTTAAACATGTGATACCTCTTCACTGCTCATTAAAATTGAAACATTCCGATTATTTCTAATCATCGATGTTTTGTTCCATGCTATGCATCGAGTAACCTTAAAATTCGTTTCTTCTAGACGTAATGTAATTTAATTGAGCTAAAAAATAATAATACGCTCATAAAGAATGCGGCTAACAATTCGTTTCCAAATTAAGTAACTTTCACGAACGAGGTTGGGCAACACAATTAGGCTTTCTAAACATTACTTTGAACTACATACAATCGTGGTTGGAAATTTGAAAACTTCAGCACAGTAGGTCTGAAGATCATCTTTTTTATTTTTAGGTTAAAGCCAGCATCGGACCTCGAGATGCGTCGAATTATCACCCTCACCGCAGCTGCAGTGCTGCTCAGCGTTGCTGCAGTCTACAGCCTCCCCGGTACCGCCGCCGCACCCTCTGCCGGCGACGCACCCCACGCTGTAAGTCTTCTGGAGCTTGAGTGTCTTTTCAAAGTTTCAAGTTATATTTGATGTAGAGAGCCTTGTTCTCTTGTTAAAATTTAGGTTCTTAATTGTAAATTATGAAACAAATTTTTACTGGAGTATTTATTTTTATTAAATTCTTTTAAGGGTAAATTACCTGCGGCAGTCCCATTAATTAAATTTGTCTATTCTATTATTTCGGTATAGGCCGGTGCAATAATCGATTTTTCTATCGATACATTTATATTAAATGATGACTTTCATAATGTTATGAAAATGATTCAAATTTAACTCATCTTCTATGTTAGATTTCTTGCTTTAGTTTTTATGATATTAAAATTGCAAGTCATGTTTTTGGCAAGTCATATTTTTGACTGCGAGCAGTGCGAGGGTACGGGCGGGCAGTAGGCAGCTTCATCTTATGTGGGAGATGTGAGCTGCGTTCTCACCGCCTAGACTTGTACACCTTCATCCTACTCAATTTCTGCACACTGAAATTCTATAAGTGAAGCGTATAGTGCATTCTGTTCACAACTTTCTTACACACACACGGAAATGACTACTGAATCAAATCCGTATGTTGCATGAAATTAATTTGTTTCGAAAGTAGGTATGTGAGAGACATTACTCTGAGTTATCAAATTTTATTTGTCTTATGAAATTTTTGTTGCTCAGGAGCACATATCTCAATGAGAACCTTGCAAGCTCACGGCTAAGACTAGCACATGTTATCCATGTGACGCTTCCCTTAACTCGTTTTTTTTATTACGATCCGCATGCGCAGGAACACGTGCCTGCCCATGCGGCAGTGACCTCCGACCAAGACCAGGAAGCTGCTGCTACTGGTGAGTTCGGGTTCTGGTCATGAGAGAACGAAGTCGGCAACGCAAGGCGGCAACGCTTAAAAATAACCTAATAAGCGGGGAATATTACAGAAAAGGGACGAAGATAACTGCACGTACCATATTTCACATCAATATTTTTACGCTTTATATGCATGACTGTAAGCACGTTCTCTAAAAATTTAAAGTTATGGCCATACTTACTACGAAAGTCAAAACCGAATGACGCAGCAAGACTGATTATCTCGCGTGTACTTGCCACGACCAGGGCAACGGCCGATTGCAGCAATGGTTTATCAGAGAGAAGATCTCCCTGTGCTCCTATTACGTAGATCTCAGCATAAACAAAAGAGAAAGAGCAATTTGAGTACATCAGCTCTGGGAAATATGATAAAAAGACTTAGCTCTGGCACTGCTAGTGATCAGACGCAGAATATTGAGGTCATGGAAAGGAATACGACTATAACACGATTCGAAGTATGAGCCATTGCTGAAACTTAACAATTCGAGAAGACAATATGAAACGCTTCATGAAACACAATGCAACTGAACGTAATATGAGGAAAAATATAACATATAAAACGAAAATTATGGAACATAACGCAAATATATAACATACAATACAGCGCAATAATTTCGAAAAAATTGGTCTTGAAGCTTATCAAAACAATATCTTGACCTCCCTGGACCTTACAACCTCTATTTGTCAGGTCAGTGCTGCAGGTGAAGGCCCAATATAGAATAGTGATTCGAGTGCAAATAAGTATCATTTTTACGAAATAAATATGTAAATTAGTTCTGAGTTTGCTTTGATGTGCTCTTCAAGCAAAAAATTAAAGTCATATCAACGTTTAGAACCTACAATGATAGTCAATGTTTATTTTACAACTCTTGACATTAAGGCTTCGAAATATTGGTTACTTTCAAATATTTTCAGTCTACGAGTATAATCAATGGGTGTTCAGAGTAAGATAAACTTTCGTCTGAAATAATGTCGACCTGTGATGGATGTGTCGTGATTGGTACGCATATTTGAGTTATGCATACTGTAGTTTTAACTCATAAAAGTGTGTTATAAAACATTTATAGCTGGTATATGTGGATGAAATTTTTTGACGAACGAATGGCCCACAGAAGCTCGTCAAAAATAGGTTGCATTATCTTTCTGTGGAAAAAAAACACAATAACGCATGAGAATCGTTATAGGGAAACAAATATCACGAAAACAGCCAATGCAAGACTATCAAGTGTAGGAATATATTATGAAATATAACAGATGCTTACATAACATTTGGGCTACAGAGTAGTACAGCGCACTGAAATCGAACACAACTCTACACAGGAGAACACAATAGAACTGTAAAAACCTCAACGAATTATAACACAAAAAAATCCGACACTATTCACACAAAAAAACTTGCCACACAAAAGCTCTCCAAAAGACATAGTTGCAACGAGCCAAAGCTCGTTGGAGGCCAGAGGCAGCGGAGAGCAGCCTTGTGCGGTGGCGACGGAGCTCGGCAATATTACAGCAATTGCAGGCCGCTCACGTTTGGCAGTTACTGCGATCGCCACTGCGACAGATGAAGCTCGAGTGTTGTTTTTTGATGGGATCATAGAAAGCAAATTGCACCGGGTGATTTTTAAACCATAGCCATGTGTAAATATGGGTTTTCGTGTTATATTTAACACCATGATGACAAACTTACAAACCTCAATTAACTTATTGGCTCATTCGAATTCAGTTTAGAATTTACGCTAAACTCTCCACGAAAATCTGTTTCGAACAATTTGTTCTAGTACATTATCTTTTGACATGGGTCGAGTGTATATTTTTACTCCAAACTGCCAAAATTGTGTGCTGTCCAGCAGTTCTCAAAGCCCTGCGAATGTGTCAGCTATACAGTAAGATTATCAGTAGCTAATGCAGCGTCACTTCACACCTTCAGATACATGCGAACAGGTGATAGCTCTCAGATATTCTCGCGTCGCCTGCCTGAGTAATCCAATGTAATGATATCCTTTTTATAATTACTGCATGCAATGCNGGCATTGCATGCAGTAATTATAAAAAGGATATCATTACATTTTTTACGTAATCATAATTTCATAGTTTATGTTCACTGATACTAGGATTTTTTAACTTCAACTGAGCGTTCGGAAATAATGGGTCTCCCTTGAAGGCATATGTAGACGTAGGTGAACTTTTATAATCAGGTACTATTCTTTTGATGAAGACTAAAAGCTGACTCTCTTATTGGCAGACAACAAGGGGCACCACGAGTCCTCGGCCGAGGACAGCAAGTGTAAGTCCAGGATGCAGTCGCCAACTTCACGCTCCTCGCTACATAGTGTATCATGGCATAACTTTAGCATGTACACATGCTTATGTATGTTCTCTCGAGTTGAGACTGAATTTTGGTATTCGCTTATGAGACTTTTATTTATTTTATGACACTTCACAAATGTTAAGGGACAACTTGAAAAAAATTCTCTGACTTGGCAACTATATATTTAAGTCAATACTGTAATTAGTAATAGTAGTAATATGAATAGAAGAGCTTCAGTAATTCGGACTATCTCGAAAGAAAAAGGACCATTCAGTGTGGAATTTGGGAACGGGAAATCTATGAACGAAGTGGATTCCTACCCAGGATCCTATGTGAATAGAAACAGCAAGCTAAGAATGAAGAGGAAGGGAAGATAAATAATAATTAGAAGAGAAGGCATGTATAAAGGTATAAAAAAGCAAAGTGGGCATGAAAGATAGAAGTCTCGAAGGCCTATCTAGAGCACAGATAACGTAACAATATGTCCTGGGGACGTCAGGTAACATAGCATAGAATAGACAAATCTAACTAACCTAACTCTACAGCCTATGGCCTATCTTTTGGTAGATCCACTCCTCCTAGGGGTTGTCGTAGTAAAGATTCAACACTAACGTTACTTTACGCTACCACTAGCGTTTAGAAAAGTTATTGAGCTAAGTAGACATATCTTTGCCGCGCGAAATGTTTCTCTGCTGCTATACTGGATAACGAGATCAGCGCAACGCTAATTAGTGGAGGTGACCGAGTCATTGGTGACGTTACTCCTATAGCTGCAATCTTAGTTTCTTTCTCAACTGGACCTTCATGGTAAAAGTCTGACGCTTCACTCATTATGTCATAATTAGCTAATGATCAACTGAGGCACCGCTAATAATGACCAGACCATGATAAGGCCACTATTTAACATCACAAGTAAGACGTAAAAAAGCGTATGTGTAATTTTAGTACAGAATGTAGTTCATTTGCATAAACTACAGCTCCGAAAGATATGAAAACTAGGCAGTCACATTCAAGCAGCGAATTTTCACTTCTCACATCTACAAGTACGCTTCATACTTGAGCATAAACTATGTACTTATGGTTTAAGTTTGCATTGGGAATAAGTATGAAATCTAGATCCATATAGAAACTAAAATAGTTTGAGTTAAACCTCAAGTGTGAATACTAATTCCTAATTATATTTAAAGCATTAAGTTTAGAATTAGCGCAATATCTGCCAGATGAACACTGCTAGCAATTTCGAATACAGAATAAGGCCCAACGCAAAGCAGAATTGGATTTCCAGTGTCATTACATGCATGAGATAGTTTCCAACTCACTCGGAATCTGGAGTCTCTTCATATTATGCGACGGCGCTTTCTCCCAATAATTTCCCAGACAATAACATGCTGCTAAAGCAATATTTCAGTAGACGTAAAATAGCCACAGTATGTCACGTGCGTCCGTAGCAGCGCTCGGTGCAGCACGGGGGCGAGCGGTCTGCACCAGTTCAGTGAAGCGAATTTACTTTATGAGACTGGGAAGCTCTTGAGTATAGGACATGACAGCTGTGTTTCTTTTAATGATAATAAATATGCTAATGAAATAGTGATAATTAAAACACCAATAACATTGGTGGTAGTAATAAAAACGCAATTGTATTTCAAAAAATATCAATTTTAATGGCAGCAGTTGGCATAGTACGGTAAAGAATGGTATTTTCCTCGTAAGCAGTTCTAAAACCTGTTCATAGCTTGCAGCACATCAAGGTAGCATCACGAAAGCTTTCAGCATATCACTGTAGCGTTATCATAGCCCTCAGCATGTTACGGAGGCGGCATCACAGCCTTTAGCGTATTACTGCAGGGTCATTGAAGCCTTCAACAAATCACTGTAATGTTAATCACAGCTTTCAAGATTTCCCTGAAATACCATCATATCCTTTAGCATATCATTGTAGCGTCATCATGGCCTCGAGCATACCACTGAAGTGTCATCACAGCCTTCAACATTTCCCTGTGGTGTTATCTTGGGCTTTAGCAAAATACTGTTAACGTCATCATAGCCTCAAGCATATCATTGTATCGTCAACATAGCCTCCAGCATATCACGTTAGCGTCACCAAAGCATTCAGAATACCACTGTAGCATCGTCATAGTTTTCAGTATATTTCCGTAGCATCACCACAGCCTTCAGCATATCACTGAAGCGTCATCATAGCCTTCAGTATATCACTGTAACGTCACCACCGCCTTCAGTATATCATTGTAGCGTCATCATAGCGTCCAGGATAATACAATGGCGTCATTACAGTCTTCAGCATGTCCCTGCAGTGTCATCATTGCCTCCAACATTTGACGTTAGCTTCATAACAGCCTTCAGTGACATCACAATTGCGCCACCATACGGCAATGACTTTAATGATCAGGCTTTGTGTCACTCGTCACCAGCCTTCAAGTCCGGGAATGCGGGCAAGCACGCAGACAGCGACAAGCACAGCAACTTCCAGACTTCGTCATTTAAAACATCAGGGTCGTTTAAGAAAGGCGACTCTTTCAAGAAAGGAGACAAAGGAGGACACGACAAAAAAGGCACAGATGTAAGTATATAAATTCGAATTTTTCGTGGCGGTATATGAATAGAATCGCAGAAGTAAAAGGGTTTAAGGCGAATTTTCTTGACGTACATTTTGAATCTAGGGCTTTGCCTGTTAATGGATGCAGGAATAAGTAACTTAGTTTGTGTGTAGTTCCTTAAAAAATCTACAAATCAGAGCTAGAGCATGCAATATTTTCCGTCATCAGCATCAGGAATAATTAGCTTATTTAAAGTATCCGTTTAAAGACATTGCAAATAATTATGAAACATGGAATCTGTGAACAGCCTAAAAGATCTTTAACCCTGCAAAATGATCACGGAATTGTTAAATGAATAAATACACTAAATCCTATTTATGAATAGTTCTGGTGCCTTACTGATTCATCCTATTTCTTGGAAACATAAGTAGAATCGAAAAAATACTTACCATTGGACTTTAATTGCAATTTGGAACTGATTCGTTGATAGTCCAACTAAATGTGAAGAGTCACGTCCCAGTTCACCGATAGCGCCACTCTGGCGAGCGTCGCTGCGTTCCAGCCCACACAAACAGGATGCGGGCAGACCGCGCTCGTCCGACCGAATTAACGAAAACACAGACGATTCCTGTCATCTATTGTTTCCTTCATTGTTGACTGCCTGCACAAGAACAAAGTGGCGAAATTCGTCGATTTCTATTGGCAGCAGCATAATGATTTTTCTAAACTTACCTTAGTAAGTTTTTTTTACCGGACGCCGAGGTGGAAATGAAGGGATTTACCATGT
>VOMN01072922.1:0-10402 GCA_014899125.1 Orchestia grillus | reverse complement strand
TTTTTGTTGATAGTTCACACGAGCCCAAAGGTTCAATTCATATTTAAGTGCTTAATACTTAAGCCATCTAGAGCAATCGGTATTTAGGACCACACAAACTGAAAGCAGCCGTATTTAGAACAGCACAAACTGAGAGTAACCAATTTAAAGGGCCGTTTCATTATCGGAGGTGAGGGGATACGTTGGAGAGGGCTGAAGAGGAGGGGAGGAGGGCAGAGGTGGCGAGGCGAGATCTGTCGTNGTTTCATTGTCAGAGGTGAGGAGACACGTTGGAGAGGGCTAATGAGGAGGGGAGTAGGAATTCACTTGGTTTTAAGTAATGTTTGCAAGCGTTTTCGTTGATAGTCCACACGAGCCCAAAGGTTCAATTCATATTTAAGTACATAACATTTAAGCCATCAAGAGCAATCGGTATTTAGGACCGCACAAACTGAAAGCAACCGGTATTTGGAGCAGCACAAACTGAGAGGAACCAATTTAAAGAGCCGTTTCATTGTCAGAGGCGAGGGGACACGTTGGAGAGGGCTGGAGAGGAGGGCAGGGGTGGCGAGGCGAGATCTGCCGTCGGTGTCTGAGGGTGCCATTGTTCTCAGGCCTATCGAAGCTCAGGCAAGCTTCGGNTTCATTTTTAACACGAACTGTTCTGAAGAGCACTTTAATCTACTTTTAGTTTTCTTTTGTGTCACGTGAGGTCGTATCTTTCCCTCACATTTTGAGGGAACAAGAGTACCGGTGTGCGCGTGCGACCGCTCTCTACCGCGGCTCGACTAAGACGACCTAAAATTATATTCGCTAAACGACCTAAAATTATATAAAATTATTCGCTCTCTACCGCGACTAAGACGCGGCTCGAACTAAAATTATTCTGAGATCAGTCGGAATAATTAAAGTACAGAAGGGAGAAACGTACCTTTCATTCATTAAGCACCAATACAAAGAAAAAACCAATCGAAAGCTCGACAGGAGGTAAAAAAGATCCCAGCGGCAAGTCCGGCTCCGAGCCGGGAATGAAGTCGTCAAACTAGCCCTATACCAGGTTCTCCAACTCGTTGACAGCGTAATGAACCAAGTTATGGCTTTGATCCTAGTAAAAAACCTACGTACAAAGCAACTCCGACACCTTTACTATCACCCTTCATGGAGAATTTCTAAACAAGATACTGAACTAGATTTTGATTCTAATGTTTCTGTAACTGGATCATTGTATTACCTTCTCCCATCAATGATTTAGTAGAAAGATATTCGTTATTGTTCAGTACTTTTAACGGTGGAAACACAGGAGTTTTCACATAATTGTGTAGTCCAACGTATGAACATCACAAATGAAATTTAGTAAGTGAAGATGATGTAAAAAAGTTTAACAATTTTATCTTGAAAGAGATAGTATCGAAATACATAGTCCACACGAGTAGAAGAAGTTACTAATTTTATGAGGTTGGATATAAACAAATTTTATGAATTGTAGTCGTTGGACCAGATATGTATGTACCATAGTACACCCAACGTAAATAAAAATAATAATACATCTCATTGCGAAATAGATGGTGTTGAAATGTCTTTACAATTCTAACAGATGATTATAAAATAGTATCAATAATTTTATTCAAAATAAATTTCCAAGTTTGATTGAAATACAAGTAAATGGAAATACTCTGAAACGCATCATAATTCTAAACTCACCTGAAATTAAAATAAATTTTAGTGAACCAAATACTTTGAACACTTTGTCGGTATTTGTAGATATTGTCTTAAAATGAGCTGAAGCACAAGAAATTACGAATCCAGTAGGCATAATGTCCGTCAATGGAATTCTGATTCATTACATTATGATCATTATGCTCATTTCTTAATAGCTCATTACACAATATTTTGTACACATTTTCCCTTACGTTCACGCAGTATAAAATTTTAGGAAATCCGAACGAATTAATTTAGTTACCAGGGTATCCACCTATATTTCATGATATGAAACATGGCTAAGAGAAAAATAAAAATTTCCAGAACACTCCATATGAAGAAGTAACAGTTCAGTTCAATTACACTTGAATCAAGAAATTGAAATAAATCGGTATTTTTTTCTTGGAATGAAACTATTAGAGCTGATGAATAAATTCTTATAACTGGAACTCATGAGTATGAACCACACATCATCAGGACTGATTGGAATCCTAAGCATAATACAAGGTAAATCCTTCTTGCGTGGCAGGTTCACTAGCAACGAGATAGCAAAGAAAAATCGAAAAAAACATTTAGTTCGAACGTTTCGAGCATGTGCTCAATTTTACCAAAATCTGCAATGGAAAATGTTTTATTTAATCAATATTCCCAATGAAATTGGGTTGTACTATAGGGATATAGATAAGCCAAATCAAAAAAGGAAAAACACGAAATACACACAATACGCAAGAGGTTCAAAGAGACCTATTCTATGTAAGTAGTGTTATAGCACTTTCAATCACAAGGACGTTGCAAATATATTTCAAACTTCTAACGTTGGAAAATACAATTGAATGCGAAACTTATTAAAGTTTAATAACATAGGGATGGCACATAAAAGAAGGGCTAACGGTTGATGATTTTTAATGGATATGCACTGTTCATATCATTTAATGAAGGTTTCAACTTATGAATGCACAATGATTCTAATATACGTAAATCAAAATGTCTTTACACAAAAACAAAGTTGGACTACAAAATTGCAAGGTTTATAACTGTATGCGCAAATTTCTCCGTTTCAAGTTATTCAAAAGAGCTATACAAGACAATAAATTTTATAAGATATGCCAAGTGAAACTCCTCACGAGGGAAATCAACGACAAAAGGAGAGGATAGTTACATTGACTTCTAATTTAGCCGAATGTAAGAATGATACCCTGAATTTTTTCATAGAAGTGACGCATGCTTTAATTTTTCGCGTGGTTCGAGACCGGCTGGAGACATTTGTGTCAGAAACATCTGAAACTTACGAACATAAATTGAGCCGATTGGGTATTTATAATCAATCACCTTCGACCTTGTGACCCTAATCTTGTCGTCCATGATTTTGGCAGTGTGTGTCTGAGTAACCGTCGAAGATTTTTATTTGCATTTGCTGTAATTGTAGCCATTTCATTTATAGAACAAGTTTTACAAATATTCTCTCACTTTCGAAAAATTAGCTTTCTGTTTACGTAAGAAGTTTCCTAAACACCACAAAGTGGATGATGGAACTGAACAAATCCGGGCGATATCGTTTCGGTATTTTTTGGTTTTAAACTTTTTTGAATTTTTTTCACAATTTTTTTTCACGTACTGACATCTCTAAGCTTTAATCCAGATGTAATGTAAGTTACAAAACCTGAATAAAGTACCGAGCCGAACCCCCCCGGGACCGAACCGAACTGGAAAACCCTTAAAGTGAACCCCTTCAGTCAGCAATTAGGCGTCATGTTGAAAACTGTAAATCATCTTTGAATCCGGAATATTTTGCTCGCAATTTGAATTGTAGCTTCGATTTCTATAGTTTGCGCATTTTAGAGTCCTTAAACTTATTAAAGCAAAAATTCAAACTTAACGATACTAATAGTGCATATCCGTTAAACTGGTTGATCGATGATTTCCTTATTCGAATTTTATATTCATGATTGTTTTTTTGCGAATTCGGTATTCAAATATTTTCAAAAATTCTGTAGAAAATTATGTATTTTTGATTACAGATATCATTAATGATGAGTCTAGTGACTCGAAACGTCTGATTTCTCTTACATGTAGGAAAGATAATTTTAATATAAGACTTCTCTCGGGGCAGCTCTTGTTACCCTACTTTCTATCGAGACGTGTGATGCGAAAAACGAGGCGACTGAACGTTGGAGATCACCGGCGGCGTCTCAGCAAGGCGTTTTAGAGCTTGGGGGAACGCTTCTCACAGTATTACTTTTTGAATTTCACACATTGTAGTGACGAGGACTCGCAGGTGAAGTAAAGTTCTATCTGTGCTCACGACGCTTGGTGGAGGTCGTCCTGCCATCACGATTCTTGAGTTGGAACTTGCCGTTGAAGTTAGAGCATGGATGGTGCGAATGCCACCTGCGCCGATGCGCAGGGGACCACCTGCGTGACGTGGCTTTTACCCTTGTTATAAATGAACCTATATTAATTCCAACACGTTTAACCGTAGGGTTTTCAATGCCTTACTACTGCTGGCGTGGTGAGGGATGTGTGATTTAAGCTTACTTTCTCAATGGACGTACTCCCTGGTTGCGTGAAATGCCTTGCCTGAATCGAGATTCGAACCCTGATCCTCCCGGCTGCGAGGCCATCACGCTAACCAGTACGCCAGGAGCCCCACTGTTATAGTATGTATTGCTGATTGTAGACTGTTGACCGTTGAGACTTGAGAGCAGGCGATCATAACAAACAAGGGCGCATCATTTGTTCCAGGCAAGTTATGTCGAGCGCTAGAAGTCATTGCCTAGTGCTGCAAAAAATGCTGATGTAATTTAGATACATAAATAAAACGCCAGTATTTACTATGATGAGGAATATTGCTTTCAAACTAGTTGAAATATGGCAGAGCTCGTGATTATTTCAAGTTTGTGCCTTTACATATTTCTGTTTTTATCGTCCAGGCGTTCGACGAAGTTAGAAGGGCTGCCGTCATAGTCTCGATTAGACGTCGCTCTGGCGAACGACATCTACAAACAGATTGAAATTTCCATACTGGAATCTTCTGCAACTCTTGTTTTCTAATTTGCTATGGTAACACTTGTAACACGGTTTTCATCGGGAAGAGCTGTCGCGAGAGTGTTATCATCAACGAAGAGTATAAATTTGAAGAATGGATAAATTCAACAGTATCATTGATGGATACAAAAACAAATAAGTAAGGTCCCAAAACAGATCATTGGGGAACTGAATGACTTATATATAGGAGTTCTGCTTAAGTATCACCGAATACAACATATTGATAACGATTTATCAAGTACGATCTAAACCAATTCAGCAGTTGAGCTTCGAAAGTAACATGTTTTGATCTACGCAGTCAAAAGCAATAAGAAAATTGAGAAACACAGAAATCCAAGCTTTCTTTCGCCGATATTTGAGTAAAGATATTGTCATTGATCGAGTATGGCCGGCGTTGTTGATATTTTAGAACGGAAACGATGCCATTTGTTATTGTTATGACTCCACGAGGCACATAAGTATAAAAAATAATGCGTGACAAGAGAAATTATCTCCGTCCTGGAGACCGATATCTACGCATTTTACTACAAAAGGAAGTGAGAACAAAGTGGGCAACATCTACACCTAAAGCTCGAGAGACCGTTGAAACGGCAGCTACAAGGCTGATGCAATAGCGCTCTCGAGCGATCTTCGGTGAAGCAGAGTGAGCGTACGTCGGACATCCCCCCACCCCACTGACCGTGATGTTATATATTTCCTCGTAAATTAATGTTTTCTTCTGTGTTTTCATGTAGCAATACTGATTTGATGAACCCTCTGCTTATCGTTATTTGATTAGGGTACGAATAATGCCTGATTTTAGAACTTCAGAGTCGTTAAGGGTTCATGTAGATCCAGTGGAGGTGTGTATCAGGCCTGTCTCATGACGGTTAAGACCGCCGAGCACGGTCCCGTCCACCGACTTGGGTGTGAGCATTCTATAAGAGGGACTCAAGAGAGCGTCAGGCATTCTCAGCCGCAACTTACTGCGCGAGCATCCACGTGAGGGTAACGCTCAGCCTTCGGGCTATTTTACTAAATTGAGCACGGCACGCCTGTTGAAATGTGACACTAAAACGAACTTCGTCAGACATATGCATTGCTGTTAATAATTATCACACCACAACCCGAAGCGTGTGTTATTTGTGTAACAGTTCCTCATACTCATGAACGACTCGTCACCGTCAGTTGAGTAATTCTAACCAGTCTTGCTGCAAATCACTTCTTTTCCAGCATCCCTGGACGTCTAGGTCATCAGTATTTGTAATCCGTTTAGACCTATTACAGTAGTAGAATATATTTCCGTTAGCTTGATTAGTGAAGAGATTTCTAGATCATTCGATCATTAGAATTTCCATCCAGTCTTCGATTCTGATAGGATCTTATAACCGGTAAATTTATAAAACGTCACAGTGCATCATACCCTGTATTCTAAAATGGCTCTTACCTAATAGTGTGCAGAAAACCTACCTAATCAAAAGATTTACGAAAACTGACGAGATGTGAGATTACTTAAAAAGGCTACCTCAAATCTAGTGCACCTTTAACTTCTACGGCACGCTTACCACAATATATGTATTCCATATTGCTCGGTATATTTAAGATCACTTACGAGATGACCGTAATTTGGAATAAATATTCTTATTAAATGACATTAAAACGATTATCCTGGGTAACCATTCTCGGGTGGTGGCAGGTTAACCTAATAATGCTACAAATTAAATATGAACTTGCACGGTATTTAACACAAACTAAGATCAGTCAGTGAATGCACGAAATATTCGATCATTGACGAAACGTCGCTACAAGTCATTCACACGTATGTATTTATCACTGGTGATTTGAAAATCCAACGATGCTGGCAGCTGTCCAAAATAGGTAGCACAAAACAGTTATAAACATGGATTTTCTATCCAAAGTAGGATTGTAGCTTTTTGCAGACAACTTTCTCATATATTTTACAGACGAGAAAAGACAAAAATAAGTCTATAATTGTTGACGCAGGTTTTCTCATTACTCTTCAAGATAAGAGCCACTCAGGCAATTTTTAAAGTTTGGAAAAATGCCCATAACAAGAAAAGAGTTAACTACCTCAAAAAGGCCTGGAGATATTAAATCAGCTTCGCATTTTAATACTTTAGCAGAGAAAGATTTCAATCCACCTGATATATTTTTTAAGATAAGCTTCCCGGACAAAAATTAGTCACCCTTTGTTTTTTAAAACTTGAGTTATTCTCTTCGTTCATTAACGAGTTTCGAAGCTGTGGCCGATGTTTAGGTTATACGCAAGTTCTGAACAGGGGCATCAGTCTTCATTTACAGCTGGCAATGTGTAGACTCATTTCTTAGTTGCTCCACAACGATGGGACGAAAGTAAGACGTCTCGGAATGGCAAAAAAAAACTATTGCATTTGGTCGAGCGAAGACAGTCAGTAAAGGAATGAGCAAAATCTTCACATGTTTCATGTCATTCTAGTAAGCGGGTCTACCAAGAATGTAAACAATCCTATTCATGCGACAACTCAAGGCAATTCTAACCGATAGGGACCGCTGCTGTGTGTCCCGAATCGTTAATCAGAATCGCTTCGCATCATGGACGAAACTACTGCGAAACGTCATTGATGGCCCTTCTGTTTTTCTGAACGAATTCTTCGTAAGGAGCTCCATGCAATGAATTTATGGAGCAGAATGGCTAGTAACTCTTCCCCACAAATAGATTCGTTTAAACTGGGCCAACGCTCACGGACATTGGACTATTGAAGAGTGGAAAAGTGTAATATGGTCAAATAAATCACGAATGAGTCTCAATAGCAATGAAGTTGGCCTTCATGTTCTTCGAAGACCTCACGAAACTTTCAACGGAGCCTATGTACGTGGGGCGATAAAAAGAGGAGGGTCTGTCATATTCTGAGCTGTTTTAACTATGCAGAAATGGGTTATTCAGTTGAGACATCAGTCAAACTAAACCAGGGTAGCTATAGCAAACTGCTAGATAACCAAGTTTTGCTAATTGCCCAACATCTGAATGAAGAAAGGCATGTTACTTTACCCATCTTTCAGGATGACAACCGCCGAGTGCATAGGGTTAGAATAGAATTGCCATTAATTAGCGTTACAGTCATTCAGCATATGGCAAGCATTTAGATTGACCTGCTAACTGTTCAAACATGAAAACAAAAAAATTATGACACCACGTAGAGCGACAATTTATACGTCTAGAAAATCGGGCACATACTGGGACTGCGCAATGAACTTATTGATGCAAGAGTGGCTGAAAATCGACCACGTATACATTAGGACACTTGTAGACTCAAGACCAGGCAAAATTGCTGCCATTATTCGTGCTAGTAAAAGTCCTACACCATGCTAGAAGCAGGTGACTAATTTTTTATTCGAAGAGCTTATTTATGATGTTGAGCACAAAGAAGCCATTCGTAAGTAAAAAGAAAATGAGTTACTCACATGAACGTGCTCCATGCATGTATTTCAAGTGCTGGGTTGAATCTGTGGTAATACTACACATTAGCAACGTTTTCACCTATGTTGATGAAAAGCGTGTTGAAGAGAATTGCTACGTCCTTTTTTCCGTTGTATGTTGTATTATTCTGAATAAACAAATTGTGTTTATCGTATGCTTTTTGGTCGGTAAATTGAATTTAGTAGGTCCCAAATTCTATTCGTCATTTTTAAATTGGGAAATTTAAAAGTAAAATAATTTTTCTTGGAAATTTAATTTGATTCCTACATAATTTCTGGAACTGTTGTACACCGCTGGGCTCATTTTCTTTTTGTGAACTAATACAAGGTATACATGCTGTTTTTAATATTGATAATGATTTTTCTAGCAATCTAATAGTTTTGCCTGCTTTTTGGTGTAATTGTGCGTATGACGAGAGGCCACCAATGATCATACTCGTACACAGAGTTCATAATATCAGTTAAGTTAAAAGAAGCATAGTCAACGTTTGTGGTATTTTGATTAGTGAAAAAATTGATTCAGTTACCATTGTGTGCATTGCTAGTAAGGTAGACTTATTTATTCTACCGGATTGGTAAGTTTCAGCCTGAGTTTCATACCATGCTTGAATATGTCCTCTTGGAACAGATATACCGGAATATAGTCGGATAAATTGAAAGTTAATCTTCCTGAGGAAAAATCAGTTGGATCTGTTACAGATTTTTACACTAATTATCAATTGGAGTAGCAGAGTCTGATGAGACACGTGAAGGCAATGTAGAAATGATTTAGAGTGCATAGCAGTAAATAAATTAGAGGTTGTTTACAGTTATCAAGACTGAGTAAAACATGGCTTAAGTCAGCGCAAACTAGAATTTCGCTCTGTCGTGATTCGTTAAACCGGGCTAGCGTACGGTTGAGTTCATTCAGATAACTGAAACGCTGAAGTGGGCCGATAGATCGTTCGTACGTTAACGAGCTTACCGGTTTTCGATACTTCTATGAATAAGTTTCGATGAGATGAAGGCTTGCCATTGCATTTCGGATGATTTTAGAATTCATTTGTTCAGATATGCATGTACTTATTTCTCAGTCACGCTTGCCATTGGTACGTAGTGAATGATAACTGCTATAATGTTTCATACAAAACGTATTTTTGTATACGTCGGGTAGCCAACTTTCAGTGAAATTGTTTAATCTGAAAAACTACAATTTAGTTCGGAAATAACACAAATTTGTTCACCTATCTTCTTATTAGGTGTTCTGCAGTTCCAGCACAATATAAAGAAGTCACTGGAATTTAATTTTATTGATGCGTTGCATTTTTGTGTGTCAACATTGACACAATTTCGAAAACGTAGAGGTTCGGAAATAGTGAGTTAAAATGATTCACATCTGAATCAATAAAAGCAAAATTTTCATTATGAGTCGTATTGCTTATGTGAATGCTGAGCAGTTAAGACACTATACTAATTTTAAATGGTTTGGCAAAATAAAATATTGAGAAAGAAGTTAAAATAACCTAAAAATTAGCATAAACGATAGAAGAAGAAACTAAGCTGTTTCAGATGTTTGTAAATCTGGACACAATCCTGCAGAGTATTGAAAATACACAGCAAGTAATTTCTTCGCTATCCAAGAATACAATCACAGGAATGGCTAACGGAATTTGTATAGATATAAATAATAAATTCAAAGGTACAGAGTTAGGACAGACTGCATACCAAATAAGAAAACATAGGAAGAAGGGAAAAAGTGAAAAAGAGAAAAAGGAGAAAAATTGTAATAAATAGTTAAACGAGAAAGAATAGGAAGAAAATAAAAGAAACGAGGGACGGAATCCTTGCTCCAAATAGATGGATATTTGTTTCCCACTAACAGGACCAGTTAAAATTTCACAAAAATTTAGATAAACAAACTTTAGATAAACCAGCCCACGAGAAGTAGTCTTCTCAAGAGAAGGGGTCCAGCCTGAGATAGGCTGGTCTTGGAAGCAATTTTTTCTTCTTGATGATGCGAGTAGTGTGAACTCTATTAGGGAAACTGAAAATGTGCACTAAACGCATAAAAGCTGGAGATGAAGCATACAACAGAGCCTTATCTATTGTCGAGAGCCAGCGGAGCAGAGGCCAGGGGTCCCCGCTGAGTCTTTACGACTTCTTTTCGGAGTAGAAGGCGAGGCTGGTAGATCTTCACCGTCTCAGGCTGAAACCCTCATTGTCTCAGTGTCTGACTCCCCTTCAT
>VOMN01072921.1:0-11439 GCA_014899125.1 Orchestia grillus | reverse complement strand
GCCAGTTAAGATCGGTTTACTACTACTACTACTACTACTACTACTACTACCGACAATTCTGATTGACATAGTAGATTAATGAAAACTTCTTTTAGGTGTTCTTTTTTTGAATTAGTGTGAATTAATTACAGCTTTAGTATTAGGTCGGGGAAAGATACATTGTAAATTGTTCCAAATATGGAGTCTAGATCAGAATCACGAACATTGAAGTCTTTTCCTTCAGAGTTTGTTCTTATGTACTTCTAATCTCGTGTTACTTCTCGCCGAATGTTACATCCGCATTGTCGTTATGAGCCAGAAAATGCCCGATTAAAACAGTTTTGCAATTTGAAATTTATGACAACGTATGTAGTGCTTTGTTAAATTTCCTTTGGCAAGTAGATTATGCCAATTTCATTAAATTAAGTAGGAAAATTTAAAACCTCAGTAGGGAATCTACAGATTATTTTATTCTGTTCGTTCACGTAAGGACTTGACGCTTGGTCCTATAGTAGCTACAGCAAATATTTCTCTATGCCTCTGCACGAATGCATCACTCTGGTTCAATGCAGCCGAGAGATTACGAAGTTAAAGCTACTTTTTTAAGTAATGGTGCGACTTGTACGCTCAACGCGTTACGTCTGGCTAGGCCAGCTANTAATGAGTTAAAAACATTTGAGTAAGGAGTAATGCAACAGGTGATCCTATACTTCCTCGTGCAGTTTTGATGCCATAGGAGTCAGCAGTGCGTACCTGTACATCTGACAAGGTGCTAGGTCATCAACTACAAAACGGATTTTATGCCTTTGTAAGCTCCCAGTCTTGACGGCCGCAAATACTTCGCAATTTTCTCACAGGTTTTCTTAGCACAAGTCGGCTACTCGCGATGTGACCGTGTTGTAGAGAACGTTTTTGTCCAACAATTTGAACGCGTTATATTTGTCACATTTTATGTCTAAAAGAGCTAATTTCCATACTATTCTTACATTTTCGATTAGGTTAACACGCGTTGTGGGTGTGCTGCTGCAGCACTTCTAGTCTGTGGTTTGTGTGACTGTGTTGGCAAGTGATACCGTCGCCTCAAAGCGTCCAGTCGCACTTACCTGGCGCTTGTACTTTGTGCAGGTATCTTGTTGAAATAATTCACCCTCTCATGTTATGAGTTACGTCAATAATTTTACTATGAAGGAGCTCCTGACAATAACATGAATTTAAAAATGAAGACAATTATCTCGTATTACCTCTAAATATGATGTTCACTTTCGTCGAGGTACAGTACGAGTGAAGGTTAACAATCAATAGAGTACCATAACCAATAACTGCTGCGCTAGCTATTGCTAGCATAATTCTTTATTCTAGCACCTTCTAGTTTACTTGGGCATTATTGTTCTGAACGACATTTGTCTACTTTCAATGTATTCTAAAGTACAATTATGTATTTTTCAATATTATTTAAACAGAAAAATAATGGAATATTTACAAAGTTTTTCACCAGAAAGAATTTACAGGACGAAGATAGCTTCATCGCAGCCGCCTGAGAGACGCAAAGGGAAAGTTACTGTAATATTAAAACTATTAAATAATTATGGTGAAATATTTTGAACCCTACAACATTCCGGAGAGATAATTCTTCGTGCATTTGGCTGAACATTTAAAATAATTGTAGTCTTCGTCATATCGAATCGATAAGTGAACACACCTGGTAAGTAAATAAAAATAAAGCTACAAATAGCGCACAAACTGAAAAGTTAGAGAAGTGTGCGCAGGCCTCTCTCAGTAACAGCTACTTCGTACCTACAACTGCCTGGACACAAAAATTATAGTTCGCTTGAGTTAATTCATTTTCTTTGCAATGTTATCGTCGGTCTCGTTATAATATCGATGAAATCAAAATGAAACTATACGGCAGCTGAATTCACTGAAGAAACTGAAACCGAATAACGACCTCGAGCTGACATAATTCGACCCTTGACTTGGTTTGCACCCTTTTCAGTACAAGGGAGAGGGACTACAACCCTGACCCCAGTCCGCCTCAAGTATTCACAAATCGACATCCTTCGCAGCAGCAGCAGCCTTCAAAAGCCACTGCTAAGAGTGCCTGAGCCCTACAGGCTAGAGCTACGGACTTCTGGCGTGGTCTCCCAGCCGTTGCTGCGCTGTACCCACTGCACAGCCTGCTGAAGGAGGGGCATGTCGTAGTGACGGGCAATGGTGCCAAAAATCTCCACCTTGTTCCGGAATGTCTTCTTGTCCACCATGCTCACGAAGTCGCCACCGCATGAGCACGTCACTGACAAGTTTGGTTGTTTCACCTGCAAACGTGACAAACATGAGTCACGTTAAACCTCCACAAGTAGCAAACATCAGCCATGTTGAAACGTGCGCAATATTGTTGTGGTATGCTGATGGCAGCAGACCCGCCACACATCCCACACACCTGGTTACATCACACTCATACACACACACCTGCTTGCAGCGGGCGCAAAGCACATCCTGCAACACGAGGGCCAGAGAGGAGTTGTGCAGCACAGCCAGCAGCTGGTGCTCAATGATGGCCGAGTCATAGCTGCCCTCACACACGGGGCATTGCCAGCACCACCTGCGGCCATACGAGCTTTTCTGTTTGACGTCATGGCTGACTTTAGACGCAGTGGGTACAGTATATTATCGATTTAAAACTCTCTAGCCACATCAACGGCGATCTCATCTCAACGGAGCGAAAAAAAAGACCATTTAAAATGGACTTCAGAAAATGTGGAATGTATGCACAGGTGTGTTTCCACATAAGAACCCTTGCGCAAGTTAAGTTAAGAAAGAAGAGAAACTTAACTTGCAAGATATGAAAAAACAGCAAGTAAAGAAAGAAGAGGAAGAAAAGATAAAAAATCATCAGCAAAAAAGGCATGAAAATAGAAAGAACCAAAGTGGGTAGGAAAGATAGAGGTCTTGAACGCCTAGCTAAAGCTCAGGTAACCTAACAGTGCCCCCTGGGGATGCCAGTCTCCATAGCATAAGATAGACGAACCTAACTAACCTAACCCTACTGCCTATTGCCTATCCTGTGCCTCCTCAAGGGGCATAGGATAGTGTGTGCATGGAAAAGTCTGACTGCCTGCTATTTGTACAAACACTGAATAACAAATGATATTCGACAGAAAAAGCTTACTAACTGCAACTAATACGATATACGTGGATTAATAGAAAAATTGAACTGTCAAAGAAAATCGCACATACTGAGAATATAAATGAGATGTAAAATTTATCGTTAGGACATCGAGACGTGACCTGCCAAGAAGCCGCGTCTGGTGGTGGTCCCTGCAGAGGTCGAGGTTGCGACAGTGGTTGCAGACGCGGCAGATCACCTCCGGCAGCGTGTAGGAGATGCACGGGTCTTGCCAGATGCCCTCAGCACTGAACTCCCCGACCCCGCACAGCTTCAGTAAGTCTCGCCGCAACTTGGTCACCTGTATGCATCCAATCCATTGTCTACTGAAAATAACTAAACCAGTTTTGCAAGTTTAGCTCCATCTTCGTTTTTCATTTCTAACTCTAGAATTCTACAGTAGCAAGCTAGCGAAGGCACTACTGAGAACGGTTGTACAACCCTTCATGTACGAGAGAGAACCAAATGTCCAGAATTTAGCACCGACATTCTACTATTGATGTATCGCATCTAATGCACTGCGCCAGCTCTCTTTTTATCCCTTCCTTCATTTGGGGTGGAGCGAGATCACTTCACCAATTTGAATCATATTCTATTTCTACGACTACGTTTCGCTTTCTCCCCACTACGAATTAACGTTGGCCTCAAAATCGGAACTTCTCGTCTTACAGGGTTTCCTCTCAAGGCAGGATGTAAAAAACTGTAAGCTACAGTAACAGTAGTAGTAGCAGAACAGTTACTAGCCCTTCAGTAGCCATGCTAAACACACCGAAAACTCTAGCTTATACATAAACAATTCCAAAAAGATTCACAATTGATATTCTAAACAATTTAGATGCAAAAAGTGGCAGTCACTAGGTACAAAGAACCAAAACAGTCCTCAAATCAGTATTATCATTTCATCCGCGATTCAGGGTTTATCAATATTACATTTGCCAGAATTAAAGTACAAGGAAAACAAAAGAGAGGTCATATCCCTGTTCAGGGGGCAGCCGGTCCGGTGGAGTTCCAGCTGTCAACCCGCTTACGGCTGAGCGCCACACCCACGCTGCAACCCCATTAGGCAGTGACGTGGTGGGTTTGGCCGTATTTCCTACTCCTACATCAGTAAGGGCAGACAACGCGGTACAACTGCAGTCATTTGGACGCATATTTATTCAATTACAAAATATTTCAGGTTTCATAATATTGTCCTTTTAGGACAGAAATCTAGTGAGCGTGAGTTTTCTACGAGCCTCAAAATATAGAGAGTACTATAATTTATTCACAAGATGGGAATCAGTGAGGAAGGAAATAAGACGTCCACGGTCGCACGGACCACGGGTGGGATCTGCCAACATCTTCACCAGGACAGATTTAGGATCAGCTTCCTGGGACCCAGGACAATAGCGGGAGCGGGCGCTAGAAAGCTTGGACACTGATAAAGGCAGTCGTCACAAACAGGCGGCGGGCAGCGCTCCAGCAAATGTCCGTGCGTAAGACGAGTGCGACCAACCCTCAGTCAACATAGTAAACCTTCCTCGTAACGAATTCGGCACGTAGAAGAAGGCTAAACTACGGTAGAACGCTATACCGTAAGCTACAATACTCCCCTAAAAGTATGCAAATATAGATGCTGAAAGTCTGAGTGACGTGTACTGAACAACTGAAAACAAAAAAAATATCACAATATTAAAAAGGAACTAACCTGATCAGTGACATTGGAGTCAAGTGATAGCACTTTGCAAACACTTTTCACAAACTCAACAGCTGGATTATGATTCTTTCTTTGAGCAAGAGAAGCTATCATCATGTTCTCTTTTTCTTCGTCATCTTCTTCGTCTCGTTTTCTGGTGCCCCGTTTCTGAATTTTCTGTGTGATGAAGAAGAGTTTTTGAGCCAACTCTCCACTGATGAGGCCTCTGGCAAAGCGTACGTGCTCCTCCAAGTGTTGGGCAGAGCTCGACTCCTCCTCAGTAGAGGAGCTGGGGGCGTTGGTCGTAGGCTGCGTGAGGTCTCGCCTCCTGACAGGCGTCTCGCCAGGCTCCACACCACCACTAGCCGCACGCAACTTTTCGAACACGGCGCTCATGTAGGCCGCAATGACGTTGTTGAAGTTGGTCTGCGCTCCACACCAGTCAGGCAGGTACTCGGCCAGGTTCCAGTTCATTTCTATGACCGGACCTTCCCCAGCCGCCGTCTCGTCCAAGTCGTCGGTGTTGTTTACAGCTGCTGCTCCTACGCCCGACGTTTCTGCACCACTTGCTTGAGATTGTCCTGTCACTTCTTTAGGAACTTTTCCTTTAATGCCTCCATTATTGGAAGAGTCAAGCCAGCACAAGTATTCCCAGCACTGGCTGAACGTTATGTCCACTGAATGAAACATTTCTTTATTTCTGATAGCGTCAACAACGTACTCCACGTAAGAAATAGCGTCAGGTATTCTACGTTTTTTTGTGCCAATGATAATTTTATTGAAGTTAGCAAAGACAATGAGAGCTCCGAGACGCTTGAACTCAGCCACCAAGTGCAGGAAGAGTTTGTTCATGAGTGTGTGGAGCATGCGTCGCAGAGCGGGATCGTGCAGCAGTGAATTGGGGTCTCTCAACCAACGATAGAAGTGAATGATCTGAAAATCAGCGAACACGTTCTGGTACAGTGAGACGTCTTTCAGCCAGGCAGTAACCATCTGCTTAAGAATCCTGAACGCAGAGGCGCATCTAGCAGTCTCGTCGTACGAAGTCAGCGAAGCAATGGAAGTTTCAGAAGAATTGGCACCTCCAATCATGTCCTGGACGGATATCTGGGGCACTGAATCAAAAGCAACGCTGCTGCTCGTTCCTTCAGATTCATTGATGTGGTGAGCCTGAAGCAAAGTGGTTACAGCTAACGCGTCTATGTCAAGCTCAACACAAACTGACTCGTAGCAGCCAGGATTACATATTTCGGTTACAAGAGCAGAGTCTTCTAGCTCAGCAACAAGACGGTTGTCGTCAAACTCGTGTCCTCCAAGGTCAGGCCTGATTGTAGGAGAGCACCACAGCACGCAGTTGTGCTTCTGCAAGTGGCGGGCGTAGAACAAATCCGAGCCAAAGGACGTTGTGTCCGCCGGCAGATTGCCGACGGGGACGTGAAAGTAACGGCTCTGCTCAAGTGCAGTTCGGTAAATGGGAAGGAAGCCGAAGTAGTGCCGCAGCATGGCCTTGGAGCCAACCCTCTGCCAGTCGCACGTTGTAAGGCCCGTCCACATCAGCCACGTGCACTGGCATTAGAGGAAATTCCTCGAGTCCAGGCATGAGAGTCGTCAGCGTTTGCATATCGTGTGAACTTTGGACAGCAATGAACGTGGGTCCCTTGCGCTCATCCTTGTAGCTTTGCAGGACTCGCTGAATTTGCCGATACACCTGACGAGCGTCTGTTTCTAGCTTGATTTCAAAAGTATAATTGCCTTCAGGTAAATCAGATTCTTCAGTTCCACTGCTAATCTTGTGGTTAAGTTCAGCATTGTACAGATTCAACATATTGGGCATTTGGTTGCTACGGACTGTGTCGAGTACAAAGACATGAGCTTTCTTGAGAGCAGACAAAAAGATACCAAACATTGCCTTATTGCCAGTCTTATGATGATAGAAGAAAATGGAGCGCATCGCATTTTCTTCGAGGTAGCGATATTGCGCCACTGTCTTGAACTTGAGTTGACCCAAGAGAAAAGAGTCCGTCTCCACTTTCACCTGGGTCCTATCGACCATACACACACAGCCAAGCTGGACAATAGCTCGGAACATGAGAGGGACTTGAGTTTCATAAATGCCCTCAATTTCAGGGGTCGAGAGGTCGGCCATAATTTTGTTGGTATGCTCTATGAAGACCTGCTCAGGCACGCAATACTCGTAGAGGTGCAGGGCAGGGTGAGAACGTGGAAGAGTTTTGCTGGCTTTCCTCCACACAACTCCGCTCCCTTCGCTGTCGGGTTTGGGATGACGTTGATTTACATAGAATATTCTGGGCACAGTAAGCTTGAGGCTGTGCAGCTCGTGACCCACCAGCGCCCACACTCGGAACTGCCCTACAGTACTCGTCTCTGCCAGTTGTACCACCTGCCAAGGTACGTCTCTTATGGAGCGTTGGTTGCGTAGCAACAAGTGGGTTAGGGTCTGCGGGTTGCCCACCCTCACCACACCCCCACCACCAGTGTTGTCGTCTGCGTCAGGATTCTGGTGGAGGTGTCGTCGCTTGGGGACACTGCGCAGCTTCTGGCTGCGCTGCAACGCCCATTTGCGCTTCTGGAAGCTGATCCACTCACGCAGCTCAGCCTGGCAAGCGCACGGAAATAGATGTTTTAAATGAACGATCACAATCACACACACAGGTCAGTAAAACAAATCAAGAATCGTTTTTTGGTAAGTAAGCAAGTCAGAAGTATAACGAATGGCATTGACCACAGCTTTGCCTGCACTGTACCTTGACAGCACTAATTAACACTCAACATTAATAATGTGCCGATACTTCCATCAGAATTGTAGTGTACGTAATACTAGCACATAGGGTGGACATACTGGAAAAAATATTTCTCAGTGGGTGCAATAGGAAAATAGCTTATCAATGTACGACGTGTATTATAAATACAGTACCACCATGGCAGTACTACAAAATGATGAATTCAATGTTTCGCTCGCAACAAGCACGATCTCGTTGTGAAAACACAGCAATTACAACGGTGACAACGTGACTAACTCCGTATGCAATGTTCAATAAAGAAAAAATAAAAGCTTGTATTACAATTGTAGAAACAACCTATCCTTTATTTCCATACTTGATTAAATTCTGTCAACCGCTTCGAATAAGGGAAAACTTTGCTTTGCGGTAAACCATTCTGACTTAGTAATTTTTTATAGCCATTTTAAATTATTCTTCTTCAAGTAGGCTCCATAGCGAAATGGTTAGCGTGATAACCTCGCAGCTGGGAAGCTAGGTTCGACTCCCGGCTCAGGCACTGATTTTTATGTAACCACGGAGTACTTCCCTTGGAAAAGGAAGCTTAAACCACACATTGCTCACATCCCTCACGCGTCAGTAGTTGTAAGGCATTGAAAACCCAACGGTAAAACGTGTTATAATTAATATAATAAAGGTGCTTTTTTCAACATGCAATGTTTGTGTTAGATGAACTAGACATCTATGAGCCCAAAGACAACACCAGTAAGAAAATATTTCAACAACACAGGCAATAAATTATTATTTTTGAACTACAAACCGAAAAAGGATTTTTAAAAATTTCTGACACCAATCTACGGAACTTCTGTAACTTATTTAACAACATGTAGGAGAATATAAAAGCATGTTCCAAATTACAAGGCCTGCAGGCCACTATCACTCACACCCTGACTGCACGCTCCTCACAACATTGACCTCGACACTCGGAACTCACTTGTGTGCTTCCCCTGCTAGGAGGGTCTCCCAGGACGTCCCTCCAGGACTTGCGGAGCTCCTCCGCCGCTCCGTCTTCTTCTGCTCTCTTGCGTTTTTTGGATACTGTGACTCGCGGCACTGCCGCCGCACCACTCCCTCCGGCACTCGCCATGTCTTCTATGTCGGGAGCAGCCTCACCATCACCAGCAGAGGCCTCGTGTTGAGGCTTGTCCACCACTCGGAACATGTCAGAGATTCGCCTCTGCTTGAGCGTGTCGTTCCTCTCGAGCACTTTCTTGTGCAACCAGTCGGGGTGTGCCACGCGAGGCACAGGGTTAGCGCAGCCCTGCAGAGCTGCAGGAATGGTGATGATCTTCTGCACGGTGCCCGACAGGCGCTCAATGTAGTAGTCCCAGTCGAGGATGGAGCGCAGGTCAAAGCTGCTGAGGCTCGCGTCCTTGAGCCACCGCCTCAGATAATGTTGCCGCACCGACGGCTCAGCCTGGAAGATGGCCAGTGGTATGGCGCGCTCCGTCACAGGGGCGCCATCAGGTTTCTTGGATATGATGAACTTGCAGCTGAGACCAGCATCCTTGACCATCTGGTCTCCCAAAAACTCGGCCAGCCTCCGAGCAGTAGAAATAGACGTCGACTTCTGAGCACCGTACTCCTCGAGCTTGCGGCTCATGGAGCGGTTCTCCGAGATGAGATCGAAGAGCTCCGAGTCAGGCATGTTGGCAGCGCGGCTGTACAGCACGTCCAGCCAGTAGTCTGCAACCTGAGCCACGTGATGAAATGTCAATTCTATGAACAAGCTAGCATCAAAAATTACCCTACGCTTCAAGGTGTCTTCAGAGAAAAACAAAAAACACCTGCGATTTAAAAATACAACTTCTTAACATAAATTCATTTAGTACGCAAATAAAATCTCATAATGGCCAACAACTTGGATCTGGACTGAATAACACAAAGGTTACATTGACACACACATAGAGCACCTATAAATTCTGATTAGTGATACTATGGCAGTGATTGATTAATTTTTAGTTAGTTTAAAGCTCGCTACCACATGGAATGTGATCTGAAGAGAGTGAAGAGACCGTTTAGTATTGACTGTAAAAATTGTGGAATCTTTGCATAGGTGTGTTCCCACACTGGATTCCGTGCGCACAGAAACAGTAAGTGAAAAATGAAGAGAGCAAAATAAGAACTAGCCAAAAAAATGTGAAAATTGAAAAGCGCTAAGTAGGCACAAAAGATATAAATCCCGAAAGCCTACCTAACGCTGAAGTAACCTAACAGTGGCCCCCTGGGGACGCCAGTTCCTATAGCATACGATAGACAAACCCAATTAACCTAACCCTACTGTCTATCCTGTGCCTCTGAAGGGGATAATCTAGGGGATTTTGTGAAAAATCTATCATAATTTGTGGAATAGAATTATGGCGCATCACTGACACGGAGCATCAACGTCAGCACATACACGGACCGCGTTACAAGAAACTCAAACTTACGAGAGCAATTTTAGCAGTAGTACAAACTAACAATGAAATAGGTTTTCAAAATATCATGCGAGGCAATAATAATTCCCAGTATAAATATCAAGAAGAAGAGCAGGGAAAATCTAATATGACAGTCACACAACTCAGACTCATAAACAAAAATGTAGATCTTCATCAAACATAACCGGACAGCTTCTGATGTAGCTAAGCTTCATTTGATGAGTACAGGGAAGGTGCTTACCCAAGACCTTAGTGTACTGGAATCTTGTTCGAATTCCTGCTTAGCCCAGAGCGTATCGTTACCTTCCAATGAACCGGTGACACACCTTATTCTGCGCATGTGTGTTCCCTGCTACCTCATCTACAAAAGGCGAGGTCTGGATCGAGCACTGACGCACCGACTTCAGGTTAGACAGGAGGTAGAGAAGTAAGTCACCTTGGCAACGCTCGCATACACGTCTTTGAGCGAGTCTCCCTTGAGGAACGCCTCAAACACCGACGACTGGAAGATCTTGATGAGCTGCAGCTCGCCCCTCCTCTTCACTTCGAAGCCCTTCAGCTCGGCCAGCGAGCCGTCAAAGTTGAAGACGGCGTAGCGCTTCTTTAGCTTCTTGCCCTCTTCCTTAGAGGCTGGCAGGATCATGGCCAGGTACGGACCGTCGACCTGACGCAGCAGTCGCAAGTTAAGTCGCTTCGTTTGAAGACAGAAGAGTTGTACAGTAATGAAAAAAATTATAGTTGTACAGTAATGAAAAAAACTGAATGTTGTTAAACGGCATCACTGTAGACACAACATCGTCAAAAATTCTAGCTATATTTTCTAGTTCTGTTTTGAAAAGAGCACAGAGTAAATTAGAAACTGAAATTAGGATGGAAAATATTGAGAGAGTAATGCGTGGCAGAAACAGTTTCTACACAAACGCATCCTCCGGACGTATTCTGTTACAATGAGGCTTAAATAAAAAACACTAGAAAATGTCGATTAAAAGTAATTAATTCCTATATTGCAAGCATCCAAACCAATCGTGGGCAAGCAGAGCTGGTCTCGGCCCCACCTCAAAGAAGATGGAGTTCTCTGAGCGCACGTGGTACTTCATCTTGTCGACCGGGTCCTGGTCGTGGTACTGGTCGTTGGTGTACAGGTCCTTTACCATCACGTTCAGGATGGCGCCCGGGTACGATATGGTGACCTGAGCAGCACCCAGCAGGTCAATACAAGTTATTGCCATCAGTCATCAGTAGCCAGTGTACCGTGTCATTATATACCACAAGTAAGACCGATAACAATACATTCATCCATAACAATAAGAAACAATAAAGCTAACAATGAAGGTAAAGTGTCAAATGCTGTATTATCACACACATAAAATAGATGGAATAGTAGTAGTAGTAAGCCATTAATAACTG
>VOMN01072908.1:0-14490 GCA_014899125.1 Orchestia grillus | reverse complement strand
TCGGGTAGCTTAATTATACGACATTAAAATATTTATCAAATTCATTGAAATTCAAATTAACTTTCCAGATTCGATACTTAACCCAAAATCATAGAAGATTATCTATAAAGTGAACAAACAGCTGAAAGCTGAGGAAGTCGTCACAGACCAGACCTGAAATATGGCCTTTGGCGCTACAGCAGTGACTGATGTAAAACGAACTTTACCTTCATCTTCGGCCTGGTGGAGAGCGTCGACTTCCGCCAGAATGTTCTCGAAGTTTTCTATGGAGGAACTGGCGTCCAGACGCCGCAAGTTGTCCCACAGACCGCGGTCCATCATGAACGAGAACTCTGCAAGTGGCAGCTTGCTCAGTACTATTTCCTTCCCAAGTCAATTGGTCACGAATGAAATCTGATTTTCAACAATTAATTTATTTTATTAGCAAGTTTAAAGCTTCTTAGCCACGTGGATGGTGATCTCAATAGAGTGAGAGGGAAAATTTAGTAAGGACTTTAGAAAACGTGGAATCTATGAACAGGTGTGTTCTCACTTCACACAAAATTATGCATAGAAACGGCAAATCAACACAGAAAACGAAGAAAAAATGTTACGTCAATACTATTTTTTCTTAACAAGAACGAGGTAAAACTTCGAGAAATATTTCTCAATGAGCGCCAGCAATTTGGATCGCTTCGACAGGTCATAATTGCATGACTTCTGCAGCTTCACGGGACGATTACTTAGCTTTAAATTTACAACTGCCAACACTCGAATTTTTGCGGGATGAAAAATAGAATTTTTCCGCTGCCGTCATACGAATATTGTCGAATACTTCCGAAAGAATGCGCGCTGTCTTTTATGATATTTTTTAATTGCTTGTTATCGACATCCAACGAAGATTCATGTGAACTCAAATCATGAGATTCATATTAACACAGATTACAAAATTCACATGCACATAAATAGCAAAATTTACGTATACATAAATTACAATATTCCCACGTACATAAATTACGACATTCCCAAGTACATAAATTACGACATTCCCACGCACACAAATTACGACATTCCCACGTACACAAACTACGACATTCCCACGCACACAAATTACGACATTCCCACGCACACAAATTACAACATTCACGTAAACACAAATTACAAAATTCAAATGAACACTAACTTAAAAATTCAGATGTATACAAACTATAAAGTTTACGTTCACACAAATGATAAAATTCACATGCACTCAAATCATAAAATTTCTATGCCCAGAAATTTTAATATTCCCATGCATTACAAATTACACAATTCACAGCCAGAGAAATTATAAAGTTCACACGCACACAAATTATAGAGTGGGGAAATGAATGAAGTAAAGGTAGGTGTGGACTTGACCGCCTGATGGCACGGCCTGATGATGGCCCCTGTCCAATCTATACAGCTGCAACCCTTCCCCCCATTCTTTGTACTGCACAGGTATGTGTTGACACGGCGTTAAGTATGTGCACGCCCAATGAATATATTTAACGCTCCATTACCCAATGCAGGACCCGAGCTCGTTTTATTCCTTGCGTAACAATGTTACGATCAATTCGTCGATAGTCGTAGGCAGCCTGGCATTGGTGCCACTTGGTGCGGTGGAATGGTCTGACACTTCTTGGTTTCATATGAGCGAAATAAAATAAAAATGAACTCAAGTATTTCATTTTTTATACGTATTTAAAAAACAATTTAGGTTCAAAAATATTTATGTTCATTCTTTATTCGATTTCAATTTTATTTGGCTAATAAATGTGTAAGACCATTTTATCGCACCATGTGTAATTCATGAGCATTTTAGGAAAGATTTCGTTTTATGCAAGAAATAAACTGGAATACAAAATATAGCCTTAGGAAAATAAGAAATATAAGCGTTAGAACAACATTATTTAGCTAATGAAGACATTCATTAATGCCCTCGTTATTCATTCGCACTACAGGGAGCCGTGAGGTCTGCAAGTAGTGCCCGTCTTCAGTTAAATTAATTATTTCTTATTTCTAGTCCGCCGCATTACTAAGCCCAATGTAAATTATTCGTTGCAAGTCCAGGTTTTCAAACAAATGCTTCCAAAAGAAGGTTTAGAGCTCCGAGCTGTAAAGTTTGGTTCATCATCTTAAGGCCAAAGCTTATTTTTACATGCTCTCCGTTTTAACTCCTTGCCCGGCAAGTTTCTTGACGAAAATATGTAATTTGCAGATTATTTTTTAGGTGCGTAAGGCGAACGAGTACACTCGGGAATGTTGGTTCATATCAAGCGAGGTCACAGCAGCACGAATTAACTTCTTTAGAGCTTTGTTTCTGTAAATTTGAAATTTGATGAGTCAACTTGCTCTCAGTTGAAAATTTAGAATTAGATTAGGAAAGATTGGAATAACAATTAGGGTTAAAACTATTATTAAACACGTTCACTGTTACTTGACGCACTCAAGCGAGATTGAAACAGTTTCCGCCCAACTGTTATTTATCAATGTCTAAATTACGAACATAACGTAAGCAAAAAAGCAAAGCTTCATGGTCGCAACGAACGTGTTAACTTGTCTTTAACGGGGAAATGGTTAAAGTTTCAGGAAGTTTTCTATTCTCGAAATATCCAGTTGTCCCACAGGCATATATCAGCTCTTATCTACCATCAAACACATGTCTGTATGCTGCACTGCACCCAAACTCACGGACAGTACATGTTAGTCAAAATTCAATTAAAAATCGGATATGATTTGTGACCGTGAATCGATGATGCAGTGCTCAAGTTGTTGAATTACTATTTAATGTTTCAGTCGTTTTGAGCGATTTAGTGTTGCGTTTTGGTAGTTACGGCACTCTACTGCATACCAGGACAATGACCGCGGTTTCAAACGAATTCTCCCAGCCGCCAGAGACGCTGGGACAAAGTTTGTGCACGCAAACAAGAAGCTGTAACAACCCTAAAGGAAATGGGAATGTGATCGTGAATGGCTAGAAATGCTGACGGGGGAACAGCCTCGTATTCGAATGTTTCTGGGTTAAGCTAGAGGACTAAGAATTTCCATCAAAATCTAAAATAATTCTATGTCCTGATTTTTTTTATTGGAACACCTGTACAGCGTTGACCGCCCACGCAGGTGTTCATCCAATAATGCGCAGCTGCTCTAACTGGCTAACTACCGTGCATCGCTGGATTGTTATAACAAGGGGAAACTTTAATACTGGTTAACCACCGTGCATCACTGGAATGCTAAAACTGCGGGCCTATACTTCTTCTCAGTAGTTCGTCATTATTTTCAATTTAGGCATACATATATATACATATGGATTTACAGTTTCATTCCCTTTGCTCGTAGTAATTCTTAGTTTTAGTATGAAATCGCAAGTCCAATGTTAATTTCTGCCGCTTGTACACTGTGGCCCAGGAGTAAGTGACCCTCGTGTTAAGTACATAGAATACCACGTTATATGGTATCTTATTAAAATGTAGTCTCCTATTGAAAGGGTATGCTCATGTTAAAAAGGGTACGCTCATTTTAAATAAGGTACCCTAATTATTCATAACTTTATAATGAAGTCCCGCTTCTCCAGTGTTATATCCTTCTTCAGCGAGGACGAGTTAACTCGTTTTAACCTAATTAATATTTCTCAACTTTTCGCTAAGACACTGACCAAATTTCC
The DNA here is from genome assembly GCA_014899125.1 of Orchestia grillus. Classification (NCBI taxonomy): domain Eukaryota; kingdom Metazoa; phylum Arthropoda; class Malacostraca; order Amphipoda; family Talitridae; genus Orchestia; species Orchestia grillus. The sequence goes on along the minus strand of VOMN01072908.1, from coordinate 10,826 downwards.
GATTTTGAATCGAAAACTTGAAATGAGTTTACTCGTTCTTCCTTGACCTATCCCGGTGTAACCCGACCTCTTCCGATGGTACAACAGAAATGAAAGAATTACACAAGTCACATGAATATAGCCCCCTTTCGTTAAAAACCTACCGTGCAAAGGGTCAAATCGGTCACTCGAATTTGTTTTATAATTTTATACTGAAGCCGTACGTCCTTATTTCGTCTGTCAGTCGTCATTTTCCATAGCCCGCACTCGCTCACTGAGACGAAGTGATGCTGGGACGACGGCGAAGACGTGCTTGACAAGTGGAAAAAAATCCCGTCCATAGTTTTGATCGTGGAACGAATCTTGAATTAACCCTACAGCGTCCAGCTTTTCACTGGTAGAGTGATTAAATTAATATTTTTAAATTTTGAATTCTTAATATACTCGTATCATAGCACTAATTGGTTACTTCCCGAGAAATCTTATTTTCAAGATAAAAAGAAGAACCAACTTAATTGGGAATTTCTTTTGTTAAAATTCTTTTGCACGTGTTTCGGAATACTAAATTTCCATCATCAGTGCTGAAAACCCCCACAGAAACAGCAGCTTTAAAACATGATACAGATGAAGAAGAGAACTAGTGAGGTAGGGACTTGTTAGGACCATTACCTATCCATGAATTCGGACGCTCTATTGAACGGCTATCAAATCCTCTTCTCAGCATTTCATTGCTGTGTGAGATCAACTGAGGCTTCAAGACCCCCCGCAGCACCACTGACCTTCACTGAGAGTTCCGGCCATGAAGGTCCGCATGAGAACATCGGCAGCAGATGAGAGGTCTCGTTGTGCCGACTCCAGCAGCGGTGCCGTCGCTCTGTCCTCCCACAGCCCAGGGGCTTCAGTCCGTAGTTGCGCCAGCTGACCTGGCCAAAGAGAAGAAATGACGTCGTTTATTCCAGTATAAGTCTCGTACTACGCGTGTTGCAATTCAAGTTGGAAAGCAGTGAGACTACAACGTTCAAATTACATGTGGAGCTCAAAGTGAATCTTCTATTAGTGATTTATTTACTTGCTGGTCGATCGTTCAGCGTGAAGTGTTGAAAATTCTCAAAATTGATATCATGAATCAGCGCGATTGGTAGTTATTTGAACTTTTATGATAAAATAAGAAATTACAATCAAAAGAAAGACGATGAAATTACTACAAAAAAGCGAACCTGTAACAAATTATATAGCCACGCTTTCGCAAAACATATACTAACGTTGCCATGCGAGGTTCACTCTTGTACATACTGTGCAAAATGTGGTGCTGTTCGAAATCACGACTGGCTTCTTAAAATACCAAGGGGGGGAGGAGAATATAACGTCATTCTGAAGGTGTAAGTCGAGCACTACTGCACTTAGCACACCATGTCGACCTCGACCGGACAACTTGAGTAGAGGGCTCCATTCCTCTTGAGAGCTGTGCGGATTGAGTGAATTTGACATTCACGTCGAGAAACGAGTTGGTTTCGCGCTTCAGCGAAATGACATCTGCTTCACGTACCAACGGAGCGAAAGTACTGAGAAACCTCACCTTCTGTAAGCAGTAAACACCTCCCTTCATACTTAGACCTCGACTCACTGTAGAGCATGAATATCATACCGGCGGAATTCTTGTTAGAGTTACTGTAAAAAATACTTGTTAAAAAGTTCACAGGTTTTCATGAATGTACTACAATGCAGGAATGTTGGAAATGATCCAACCAGAACTAAAGTACGGCAGTCCGGCCTATAGTTTGCGCCTTTACGTATTGGGAATAGCGAGGTAAAGAATCTTCATTGGTAGGCCAACTCCAGACAGCGAACCTTTTGAAAAAACTATCCCATATCTTTGAGCTCGTAAAGCATGAGAATTCATGATGTTCAGTGGCTCAGGACTCAAAAAGTTCATCCATTACTACCTCAAATTTATTTTAGCAAGATATTGTGACAAGTTACAAGTATTGTGGTTAATGTAGGCTGAATGTGTCGAAAATTAAATACGTAGTCAAAAGATCGCCCTTCTACTAAAATGAACCCTGCAGACATGACGGCATGCAGGACTGCCTCCAGCCCCATGACAGGACTGCCTCCAGCCCCATGACAGGACTGCCTCCAGCCCCATGAGGTCTCCAAAACCAACATTAAAAACCACCTAGTTGTTATTCTTTGGCGATATTTTATTTCAGGTTATATGAGCACAAAAATATCGAAAAATATTTAACCCACAAAAAATTTATTGCCACCACCACTTGCACCAATATGGCGTCAATGGTCATGACTCATGCATACGATCAGGTGTTGGTAAACAGGGCTCCACGCATGAACGAGTTTAATTTACACTCATCAGACGGTGGAAGAGCTACGTTAATATTACTAGGACTTTGTGTAGGTACTCATGCTCTATGTCAACAGGACGACTAGTAGTACATTAGATGCCTTCCCCATCACGGGTTGTGTGAAGGAAGCGGTAACGGAATATGGGCTCGCTGCCTCGAACGAAGAAACGAGCAAAAAAAAACTTTGAAGGAAGCGCAATTGTCGAAAGTAGCCCAACGGGGCTAACTTGTCTGCTGTTTGTACGGAAGCACTCGGGGAAATATTTAAAGTTCTTCAGAAACACAAAGCATCTCAGAAAGTACATGAAGCATTCGAAACGCGTGTTTCAGAAACACGTATTCGAGAAACGTGTATTCGAAAAACGCGTATTCGAAAAACGCGTATTCGAAAAACGCNGAGAAACGCGTACTTGAGAAACGCGTACTTGAGAAACGCGTATTTGAGAAACACGTATTTGAGAAACGCGTATTTGAGAAACGCGTATTTGAGAAACACGTATTTGAGAAACGCGTATTTGAGAAAAGCAAGGATCTGAGAGAAACTTCGAAAATTTGAAAAATATACATCAAGTATTTTAGAAAAACACGTGAATTTTAGAAAACATCATGAATTTCAGAAAACAAATTAATTTTAGAAAACGTATCATGAATTTTAGAAACCATATCATGAATTTTAGAACAAACATGAAATATTTAAGAAAAACATAAGCATAGAAAAAAAATATTGAATAAAGCACAGAACGTATTTAAGAAGAGCGACCATTTGAGAACAACGTATTAAGGACTTTAGAAAAATACATCACGAACATGACAAGTCAAGAACCTTTATTTACTCCAGCACGTTTTACCGTTGGGTTTTAAATGCCTTACAACTACTGGTGTGGTGAGGGATGTGAGGAATGTGTGGTTTAAACTTCCATTTCCAAGGGAAGTACTCCGCAGTCACGTGAAAAGCCTCACTTGAGCCGAGGCTCGAACCCTGGTCCTTTCGGCTGTGAGGCCATCACGCTAACCACTACACCATGGAGCCCATCAATTTGAAGGAATATTCAGAAACACTAGAAAAATACCGACTAATTGGCCTGCAAAAAGTGGCAGCACAGTCAGCCCGCAGCCCCACAATCGCACAGCGGAGCGAACACATCAACAAAACACAATACTCCTCAAACTTGTAGCTGCAACTCAGCCTTACTCACGCCTACAAAATTAAAGGTCTCAATCAAAAACACAAATGCTGAATTTTAATTAAATTTTAACTGTTTAATTCGTTAAAAGTGATTGGGAAGTGAGAATGGCACTCACTTTTCACATATGCTATGGCAAATTCCTTCTCAAAAATATTTGAGTAGATTTTTAATTTTTGATTTTATTCACTTATTCTGAAGTAGTTTCTGAAGTCGCCTTCAGCAATTCAAATATTATTAATTTTTCTCTTGCATGGAGCATTTATTGTTGACTTTAAAAACAAGAAATGTATGCACAGGTCGATGTGTTGCCACGTAGGATTCCTCAGGCGTAGAAAAAGCGAGTTAAGAAAGAAGAAGAAGAAGAATAGATAAGAAATAATCAGCGAAGAGGGCACGAAAATGTGACATTTAGAAGTATTTGTTTACCGCAAGTAATTTACATCAGAAACAGGTTTACTGCATAGTAATGACGAAGAATCGGGATCAGGATATATACCACATGTGGGCCCAAATAAGCTACAGGGCTTCTATAGGGCGACCTATATAGAAATGAATGCATTCGATTTACATGTAAAGAAGCAAAGTGGGCACGAAATATAAAAGTCTCGACGGCCTATCAACAGCTGAGGTAACCTAACAGTGTTCCCCTGAGAACGCTTATTAACCCTTTATTGAACAATTTACTTTCATTGTTGTTAAAAAATAGTTTCTTTGTAACTACGGTAGACGAACGATCATTTAGGGGAAACCCATGATATACCTAATTATCCAAGAACTTTCCACCTAGCTTCTTACTTAACGTACAACCTCATTTTAGTTTCATTGTATATTACGTTTTTGTCAGGGTACTGAAATCTATTTTGAAAAGGTTTGAAGCGCATAAACAAACGCAGACGTGTTCAAAAGGTGGCCTGCTACTCGTATACTGTACAACAGTTTCACTCAAACTCTACGGAAGTGAAGGCCCCGTTTTCACAAGTCATCACTACCCGTGTATTCATTTTGAGTTACGTCAAATTATCAAGTTAACTGAACTAAACTAATTTAACCTCACCAAACCTGACTTAATGTAACCTCACCTAACCTGACTTAATGTAACCTCACCTAACCTGACTTAATGTAACCTCACCTAATTTGACGTCACTGGGAGAAAGCGCAAGAAAGCGGGAAGGTTCGTAAAAAAATGAATGGATCATGCGCGCTAGAGGTTATGCGATATCCATTAATTCTCAACTCTTTTTCTCTCGTCGTATACTAGTTTTGAGCAAGTTTTGGCCACTGAAAAAAATATTCTACCCAATGAGACTAAAGTCAAGGCTATACGACAAGTGCAATGCTTTGTGGAGTACTCCTAAATGAGGTCAATCCTATCCCAGGTAACTTATCACGTGTGGTACCATTGAGTTAATCTTAATGTACTAAAGTCTATTTGAACAAAAAATGTACTTCAATATCAAGACCTAAATACTAGAAATATTTGCAAAGTAACAACAGTCTAAAAGGTTTGCTTGCTTGTTTGTTTACTTGCTTGTTTGCTTGACGTGAAACATTCAGCAATAACAAAGATTCGTATCGTGGATACGAAGTCGAAATGGTCAGATAATTCGAAAAGCTCAACAAAATAAGATATATCAATACATGTTATATCCAGATTATTGTGTCAATTGACTTCTAACTGCCAACACATATAACTTACGTTAGCAATGACTGAACGTGTCTCGGTGGTGTAGTGAATTATATTACTACTAGTGGACGCGCCCGCCAAATGATGGACAAATGATGTTAAATTCTTAAGCTGCCCACTTAATTACGGTAACTCTGACACGAAATAATCTTATTTTCAGTATCACTGATATGGACTGCCTTATCTGACAGTCTTGCTATTAATTTAAGAAGACGGGCCCGGGAATTTACCCCTTTCTAAATGCTTTAAGACTCAAGTACTAAGGTTTGACGGGCATGACAGCGTGACAAACGGACCTACCAAGCAAGCAACAACTGTGTATGTATTCGTATGTAAGGCTCCCATTAAACGAGAGTTTCTACTTCACGCATCTGAGCTCTCCAACGCAGCCATTGTACAGAGTCTTCTCACCTTGAGTGATCCTGAGGGAAAAGAGCAGATCGTCGTTGGCCTTCTCTGCCTCGCGGGCGATGAAGCCGGCCACTTTCTTGAAGGTGGTGGCCACGTCCAGCAGAAGATCCTGCTTGCGTAGCTGCTTCTCATGGTGGGCAGAACGCTGGAGTTTGCGATAATGAGAGGCTGGTATTTTGGCGGCTCGAGATTTCAGTTTGAAAAGTCGAGACTTGATGCTGGATGAGCCAGGGCTGTACGCAAAACCCTCAGCAACAGAGGAAACTTCCAGAGCAACGGCAAGGAACACTATAGCCTTTAGATGGACCATGTTGGTCGAGTTGGCACCTCGTATTGGAATGAACTCAATTACAAAGCGTCGTATCTCGAGAATGTTACATTTACTTTTAACCCATTTGGGGGTCACACTCAATTAGCCTGTAGATAAAATCATGAATGGATACAAAATATATGGAAACGGCTCGCACAGGTATATTGCCGACCTCGCCTTCGAGAGGAAAACGATATTTTTTCGAAGTGCAGCCACGTAACTCTCCCACCTAAGGAGCTTTGGTACTAATACCATTCATGCTTCACACCTGCAGATGTGTGTGTAGTTGGCAAGCCATTTATTCTGGACGTAAGTTTACTGCACGCCATCATACTTGGCCCCATTTCTACAGCTGTTAGCTGACACTGATGATTCTCTACGCGCTACTGTACTTGGCAGTGATGTATTTACTGTGAACACCAGCGGCCAGACTTGATTTCGCTCACGTCCTCGATATGCAGTTCACAGTAGCAATATGAAACCATTGTTGCACTCCCAATGGTCATACAAGACAGAACGTGCACATCTCAAGCCATGGAGTACTTTATAAGTTTAACTACTATGTCAACAGCCACACCTGATTGAAGATATTTGCCTTCCATACATTATATTTCAACATTTCATAAATGGCATTAGGATACTCAATGAGTCGAAAACAGTGTAAATGTTTTCTTTTGAGATGCAATCACAGAAAAAAAGAGGGTATCAAAGAAACACATGAAAAAAATGCCTAAATTTGGAGTGATTTTCAAAGACACCAATGATGCTTAGCATTAAAACTAATAATTTAATGCTCCAAGAAATGAAAATGCCCTTTTCATTGTTGCTTTAGTCATTCATTGGCATACATATCTTAGCCACCGAATGTTGAAGGTATCTCGCGTTCAAAATATCGAAGGGTTTCCTAATTCAACGCCAATGATTCTAGAGAAACGAATAAATGGAAATTTCTTTCAATACCGTCTAGAAACATTATTTAACTTCATACGCGAAGAATCACAGGTGTAGATAAGGATACCACAACACTCGCAGAAGTTCAACCCAAGCTCCAAGATATGTTCCTACAATACCGCTATGGTGACCCTGCACTAGCAGTGAGGGAAGAGTCGCTGTCGTCACAGCTGTACTATAACACACTCGCACTCGCTGACTTCTGAACTCGAACTGAGAGAAATAAGTAGCGTTGCTGTTCGTTGGGCAATTTTGAAACACCTACCAGGAATTTTACGATGAATTTACCTCACTATTCGCGAAAATTAATTTTTTCACAGACAGTAATTTTAAGTGATAAGGGTATGAAGTGCTTCACAAGAGTAATAAATCAATATTCTAGCAATGAAATGGGTTAACCTCTGCAGCGTGGGTCGTAAGCTATTTTTCTTATTAGGAAAACTGTTCTAACTTTTCAATAAAAGATTTGTTATTTTGCATTTTAGAGAGCCTCTTTAAAATGAAATTTTCTTTCCTGCAAATCTTTTCAAAATTGAATTTTTTCGGGATTTATATTCCTTTAAAATGAATTTTACCTATCTGTATAATTTTCAACCTAATTTTTCATTTTGGAGATCTCTATAAAATTTCTTTTATCATTCTGCACATCTCTTTAAAATGATTTTTCCTTTTTGTTAAATGAATTGACATGAATTTTCCCCCTCTGCTCATCATTTCAAACGAATTTTTTTTTAGCACACCTCTCTCCAATGAATTGTTTCTTCCTGCACATCCCTTTCAAATCATTCGTCTCTTTCACCTATCTCTTTAAAATAAACTTCGCGTTTTTACACTTTTTTTGAAAATGAATTTCGCTTTTTTTCACACCTCTCTGAGATGAAACCTAGCCACAATCGTTGTGTGCACGCACAGCTCTGTGAAGGTGCGACCAATAACCAACGGCCACGCTGATGACATGAAATCGGATATGGGAAACTTACTATCTTTTCTTCTACTTCTGCGAGTGCATTAAGAATTTTAGTGGCTACTGGCACCCTCTTCTCGGATCTCAAAGGGTCCCTGGACGCAACACTCCTGAAAAAAAATGCAATAAGTCGACATGAATACAAAATGCATGGAAATGAATCTGTTGATGACCTTGATTGAATACATGGTGTTTTATTTCCTGTTAATGCATATTAAAAAAGATTGCAGTTATTGGGTGAAAGTTGGCATGCTTAATGGTTAGTAGAGAGTACCTAATGAAAATACAGCATGGAGTCAATGAAAATGGAGAGACAATGGTTCATAAGCCGTCAAATAGGAGGGAAAATGGTTCATAAGCCGTCAAATGGGAGTGACAATGGTTCATAAGCAGTCAAATGGGAGTGACAATGGTTCATAAGCAGTCAAATGGGAGGGAAAATGGTTCCTAAGCAGTCAAATGGGAGGGAAAATGGTTCCTAATCAGTCAAATGGGAGGGAAAATGGTTCATAAGCCGTCAAATGGGAGGGAAAATGGTTCATAAGCCGTCAAATGGGAGGGACGATGGTTCATAAGCCGTCAAATGGGAGGGACAATGGTTCATAAGCCGTCAAGTGGGAGGGACAATGGTTCATAGGCTGTCAAATGGGAGGGACAATGGTTCACAAGCCGTCATTCGCCTCAACAACACGTGCAGAACTGCGCCACGCTGGCAACCTCAAGGTGACGACAATGTAACAAAGTTGATGCAACCTTCCCATGCTCGCTTCATGACGTATGAGAAGGGGCAGTCTGAAGCACCCTCGTGAAGTATTGGTGGAGCTGATTGACATTATTATTCGACGTGAACTTGATAGCATTATGTGGTCTAGCTTTTTCTCCCCCATTCTTGTTTTCCGAGATTTCAAAATTTATCTATCACGGTTTGAAATTGCTGTACGACTTGGAAAGTCGACTTGATCTCTCTCGTGCCGAGTTTTTTTATAAACACACGTTGGGTGTGGGGCAATAAGGTATGTTCGTCTCGCCATTAAAATAGTAAATAGAACAGGATGCGAGGGCTATTTGAAGCCATTATTATTGTTGATTGACTGAACAATAAAATCTTATCAAAAAATATATGAATTTGTATTAAATTTGCACTAATGTCCTTGACTATATTTCGTTATCAACTTATTCTGTGAGTCCACCGTTGACTTCAATGACTGCTTCCTGCTTCTATGCTGACCGATATCGTTGACAAGCTGGAAAGGAGCAACCCTTATTCCGTTGGCACGTCACCTGGACAATGACGGTCTTCAGTTAAGTTATAGTATGTACTATGAGAACGTAAATTAGTCGCTCTCTGAACAACGCTGCACACCTAATAGTCCATGGGATTTTAATTTGGCGAGTTTAAGGGTGTCAAATCGTGGGTCATGATCGTACAAAATCCAAGAAAACCAATTTTGGGTTACTAAGGCTTTGTGAGATGGTTCCGAGTCTTATAGTCAAATTTAATAACAAATGATATGTTAGTGCTGTTTGTTCCAAGTACTGAAAACAAATTATGCGATATTTACTAAACACTTACTGAGTGGTTAATCTGTGCTAACACTTTTTACGATACCCTTTACAATGCTGACGCTAGACGAAAGCAACGATTCTTATTTAAATATTTCCTCATGAACAGCTAACGAAAACTCACTAAGAACTCTCATGAAAGCGTTTTGCTTAATTTTTATAATTATCCATTCTTTTAGGAAACGTATGACACGTTTAGATTGCACTCAACGCACTAGACTGACTAGAGCATGACAGCCACATTGCTGAACTCGTACCTTTAGAGAATCTATTTTCCAGAAACGTTGACTCTGAATTATGATGTGAAGTTAGATGCTTTCGAACATTGAAATCGAGATAAGTGGGTTGTAGCTCCATCTGGCGGGACCCTCCTTTAGAATTACTGTCAGACTCGCTACGAGCCTGGAACTACAGTCAGTCGGCAGCTGCTGTAGGGCAAGTGTGTTTTCTGATATCAGGCGGTCAATAGAACTCTACGCTTCACTCGCGGTCCTGGTGAGCACAAATAATATCGTTTGATCGAGAACCAGAAAGCTGTGCGAGACAACCAGAATCTAAGCTTAAGTAATATAAATTCTAAGTGATTCTCAAAGGAAAAATTGATGTTAGTGCATAACATTGCTAAAATGTTGCTTGGAATGAAGACAAAAATCACACCACATGAATCATGACTAACGCAATTGTATCCAACTAATATATTATAACTCGCATTCTCTTAGTGAGGTATGGGAATTAGTAGGCCGAAGAATAAGAAAAAAGACTGGTCACGTGATAATTAGGAGTAGATTTACTGTGTGTGAAAAATGAGTGCTGGCTAAAATTGTTTCAGTTTTTCCAGGGGAAAAATATTTACGAGAACTGAACGAAATTTCTTGATAAAATTTTCTGCTCATTTTGATGAGAAATGAAAAGCAGCACCGATACTGAAAGAAGCTCGCACACCACAAGGGACTGAAAAGCGTCGACCGAACTAACGTCAGGGTGAAAAAATTGTTCATTCGTATACTGAAAATTGAGGTACTACGCGATTAAAAAAAGGAAAAGAAAAAGGGGAATTGCAAGCGCGGGACTTTAAATATCAGATGAAGTTCAGAACTTCATTTTATCTATTTTTTCAAAACTCGACGCCTCAGAGATATTATCACATAACTTCAGCGGCGAAAGCGATTTACATAAAGATTTATGACAAATATAGCGGAAAACTTGCTTGATTGGAACCGGTCCTGTACGTCACAGAGTGTTGAGGGGACGTGGCACGGTCTGCGGTGACGTCACACCGCTCTCGCTCTGGCCAAACATAATCCGCTGCACCTGAACACACCTGTGGGGGGCAGTGTGGCAGTGGGCGCCTGTGTGGCAGTGGGCGCGAGTGGGGCAGTGTGGCAGTGGGCGCCTGTGTGGCAGTGGGCGCCTGTGT
>VOMN01072905.1:0-11153 GCA_014899125.1 Orchestia grillus | reverse complement strand
TTGACTTTCACATTTTTAATTTTAAGGCTGTAATTTTACTGATTGGAATCTCGATGTACTATGTTCTGTATGCGAGTGATATCGAAATAAGAAATAAAAATAAAAGAAAAATCGTTTAACACCCTCTGCAGTATGAAGATTATCTGTATCATCGAGTACACGACTGTCTAGATGAGATCTAACAAATCATTACAAATTATAGATTTCTTCCAACTGAACTTTAATACGCTCCCTCGATACTTAAATTATATGCATGCAGATCGAAAATATTAGAACATTCAGCGATAAGAAAAATTACGGTACAAGGGACACAAACAACACGAATGCAAAAAACCGGTTTAGAAAACTATGACGCAAATGAGAGGCCAAACCGTAACGCTTTAACACTACGTTTTTACTCTTTAGTATCTGATTTTCAAACAATTATTGGCACAAAATTCGTCAACCCAGCTTCTTTGAATAATGGTGTAGTGAAAGGGTAGTTGGACAGACTTGTGGAGACCACGTGAGGGTATGCGGTAGTGCCTCCGGCGAGGTACCCCGTCCAGAAGCCGTAAGTCCCAAACGTAATGATGGAGTGGTTGCAGAGCGACAGTAAGCACATGTCTTTTACGGCAGAACCTGTCAGCAGGCACAACGCTTTAAGGAATTTACTAAATTGAGTAACCTAGTACCAATAAAGCCATTGTGCTTTGGGGGTCACTAATTAACTCGCCAAAGTGAACGAACTTCTTAGTCGAAGCCGGGCCCCTTGCTTACGCAATAGGACGAGTAGCCATGAAGGGTAGACATGCATGACTTTTATCGTAATTTTTTAGGTAGACCTCAGAGCTGGGAGGATCAAGGATGATCTTTTCAAGTACAGCTTTAGTGGACGGACGAACATGCAGAGCTCCGGAAAAAAGTAGCGGCACACAATAAAAGGGGCGACATTAACCATTGCTTTTGTTGGTCGTTTTTTCTGGACACAGAAAACTTGTTTATAGAAAAATTCGACTCCAAAGATTATCCATTTTGATTGGAAATTTGGTAGACTTCTTCTAGATTAAGTATTATATTTTTGAAGCAATCAGGCAATCAAACAAGCCTCATCTTTAGGAGTGGCCGAAATGTACAGTCACTGGAGCTAAGAACATTCAATTTATATTCTGAGAAGTTGAATATAATAACCTATATAAGAAAACTTGCATATTTAGCGAGGCTTTTAGTACTATCTATTGGAAATGAAGCAGGGAATAGTGTATCACATGGGTTGTTCATTTCCTTTGAGGTAGCTAGTGATGGAGACAAGAAGCTCAGGTAGTTATCGGGAAACGCTCGTATCAATCAAAATGGCGGGTTAATGACGAATTATTACATAGTAAAAAAAGTAATATTCTTACGCACCGTAATTTTTTACTTGAAATAAAGTTTTGGTAGTCAAAGCTGTGTTTGAAACAGAGTTGAATTAAAAATTACTGATCAAAGCTTACCGGTCCTATTTACCAATTTTTGCAGGCTTTCAACGAGTTGTTTTCCGTGAAGGTGATCATCGCGTCTGCGTAACATATTGGAGTCAAGGTCTCTTTGCTATAATACATTACAATAATAAGAGCCTTAAATTCTCATACAACTGAATTCCTAGTCGATCAGAACAGACTAGACGAACAGTATCTTCCAATGCAAACCATGCTGATTGCTGCATCATAAACTCAATAATGATCGAGTCAGAATTATATTGTAATAAGTTCATCGTTTCTAGGGTTAGCTCTCTTATTAACAGGAATCATATCCTTTAGTTATATACATGACTTGATTTATAAAAATGTTCAATTACTAGCACGGGTTTTGTCATACATTCATATTCATAATTTTGTTATAAGTAACTAAATGAATTAGAAACTTAATATTTTGATTCCTATGGAAAGTCAACTCTTGGATTTCTCACCATGTGTTATGAAAGTGTTGTTTGTGCCGATGTTTTGGAAAATTTTTGTAGTTGTTTCGATGTCGTCCGAACAGACTACGAACACCGCCCTGGGGTGCAGTTCGCGAAAGAAGGCCGTGGCGCTCGCCAGGTACCCGTTGAACAGAGCGCTGATGTCGGGCACTGAAAACTGTTAAAGGGCCTCAATTTTTCACGACATACACTGTTCGAATTGACGCTGTGTCATGTCTAAAATACTGAAGAAAGAGAGGGAGATAAATTAAAAATTTGAAATGAGGCAGAAATAACAATTTTCTCGTACATTGGGTGCGTAATAGAAGGATAATATAAAAATGCATGGTAGCTTTCTTTACGTTAGTAGCGCACAGCCGTTGCCGCTTATGAGCTCGATAACGTAGTTAGGTAAGAAGCTACTTCTCTGATAAAGAACTCGATAGCAGCAATTTCTGTTCCACTTGAGTAGGTACGGGCCGGTAATTTTCTTAACTGTAGCCTTTCATTTTTACTTTCTGCTCTCCATTTCCGATATGAAAAAATCGGCAGCAAAGGAAGGATCAAGCAATTATACATCCGCTCGGATTGTCGTATTTTCATGAGCTCATGCTATTTGAATAATTCATTCATTTCGAATATCACCGCCCAACAGACACCTTGAACTGCCTGCACACATTCAACATCAACCATAAATGGCCAGTCTTCATCCAAATAGATTGCACAACCAGCATCCCAAGTGGGTCGGTTTTCCCTTTTAAACTTGTTGACACTCCAAATTATTCATGTCTGTAGGATGATATTTACCCTGATCTTCATGAAATCCTTGTAGTCGGTGAGTCTCACATGCACGCCGACGTAAACGATAGGTGTTCCTTTGTTGTCAAATTGAGTTAACTTGGAAAATCCCTGTAAACGTCTTCTAGCCTGCGTTTAGAGGGGAGAAATGATCTTGTTTACGTTCAAAATGAAGAAGCGCAACTTAACATGAGAAAGGAAATTTTATGCTAACGCGTGACTGGTATGGCCACTTCTTCTTAGTTTGAAATTAGCGGCAAAATTCACGGGGATTACACTAAGTATGGAATACAAAATCTATGGCATTATTCGATGTTCCGAATGCTTTTCTGGCTTAATTTTGCGCTCGCTCATACATAATACTGCTATTATTTCTAATTTACTTGCGCCTTCTTCGAGATCAGTTGCACTTAATTTTATTCAATCTTATTTTAGTATGAATATTAGACTATTTTATAAATACAGCTGTATATGTACATTTTTCAATTTTTTCAAGTATGTTCCGATGCTTCGTTTACAGATATTTTTATACCTAATTTAATGTAAATATTATATAAACATATAAATCTGATATGCTATTAAGAATTTTTACCGAGGAATTCATAATTACGGGATAGGTCAAATATTTAGTATTTGGGGAGCTCTACTGAACGTATGCACCTCAAGCGCAATTATGGGGAGATTCACGATATCAAGAACTGCCCAACTCCAAAACGCCAAAGCCAACTCGAAATGTTCGTGACGTCATGCCTACAGAGACGGCACTTATGAAACCAAGAAATGTCGCAACAGCGGTAGCTCCCACTTGACTACGGCAGTTTGCTGTTCGGCTCGCAAGAAGACAATGGATGCCAAGTCGAAGGAAATGACGATGCAGGAGAAAGACCGAAAACTAGGTACAAACTTGGCTTTGGAGAATAGTAAAGATTATACAAATGACGATCACAAGTCATGAAAGACATCAGAAAGAATGGCACGTCTAAGAAAGAGCTCTCATATTTTGCATGAGCGGCAAAACAATCCTAACCGCCTAGCCGACCACGTGTTCCAAACCTTCAACCGTCCCTTGCTATCGTGAGAAAGCTCGTAACGACTTTCAGTGCGGCATTTCGACTGCCTAGAAATACAGGGTATATAATAAGTTCATAACAGAGCATTCAATGCGGAGAATTGCTTATTCACGTTGTAGAGGAATTAAAATCGTAACCATAAAAATGATAGGAAATTCTACCGTGCAAACGTATGGTCCGTCATCACATTTCCTACAATCGCGCTAAATATATCTCCCAAAAATATAAGGATACCACTCAAATATTCAGAAAAGGGCTTCACGATTATACTGAGTATACATTTATCATATAAAGTCCACGTCCACACTGCTCATGCTCTGACCAACGCTGCAATCCGGAAAGTTCACCTGTGAAAAACAGGTTGCCAGTGAACGAAAGAAGCTTAGCGTGTGATAGCAAACGACGAAAGCGAAATAGCTAAACTCGCGACGGGAAAAAGAACATCAAATGATTTCAATACGGAACTACACTGCACTCGGGCAGAGCATAAAATGAAAGTGAGTAGTTGGTGCGACAGCACTGCAGGATTGTCTCTTGAAGTTTCTTCTAATGTTGACAGATACCCGCTATCATCGTTAGGGTGCGTCGGTTGCGTAGGAGATTGTTCTACATCAATCAATCGTACCTCAATTGTATTTCATGGGTGCATTTCAACCACATGAAGTTCAACTAATTTATTTACTATTTTTTTCATTTCGAGAATAATGTGACTTTCAATAGTTCGGCAGTTGCGAATAGAAAACTCAGACGTGTACTGCCAGAATACCACTTAAGCATGCGTCTAGAACCTGTCTGCAAGACTTTTTCTTCGTTGTTTCCACACCTTGTATTGATTTTTAATACGATCGTCTTTCAGTCACATTGTTCAATTTGCAAATCAAAATAATATTGAATTTTGCAGCTCTAGCTGAATACAACTACGCAATAGCTGGGATTGGCCATGTTTTGCTACTTGCACGCCCAAATCGACCAGCGCTGCGAGCACTAGTCGGACATCGCAATGCGATATTGCAGAGACCGGCTGCGCGTTGTCTGAGCGTAAGCATGGATAGACCAGGGCTGCGAGAACTAGTCACGGTAAAGCGTTTAGTCGGGACTGACCGTGCACAGATAAGTAGACGCGCAACCTGGGCAGCACAGGGAGAATTAAAACTTGACGTCAATGCGTTCTTTAACGTTGCTGCATACACTGACTGGAGTTCTGAGAATACGGTGTAATGAAACAAGATGAGGTTGCGATACATTACATTAGCGAATTTGAAGCGAATTGGGCTGAAACGCAACAAAATGAAGCGCATAGAGTATGGTAGGCCAGCTAAGTATTGATGCTACCTTCACAGGTAGCTAGAAAAACTGAATTAAATATCCTCGGTTTCAATACATGAAATGGCGACGGGAAGTACACGATTTCGGAAACAAACTAGTTCAGCTATTATTTAGCCACCTGTTCTCTTCCCTCTTGTAAGAAAAGTGCCGATGCATACGAGTCTTATTCATAGAGCTTCTATTATTCATTACTTGTTAGAAGCATCTCTTTCTTGTAACGTGGTTATAGAGCAATTCATTTTAGGCTTGGGGTCTGGTCTGCTAAATTTTAATATTAGGTTTTCTATTTTTTCCAATATTTTGACGCTGCGGTCTCCGAGCGACGTTTCTTCGCATTGATTAATACCAGAACATTGTTTGATTACCGAGTTGTATTTGTAGTCATTACTTCATGGAAACGAACAGATATTCAACTGTACCTTTTCAAGAACGCTGCGCTTAAACGTAAATTCCCTGAAGATGTCTTGGCCATACGCGTTGAAAATAGAAGCTTCGAACGGGTAATCTGTTGAAGAAAGATATGTTCATTGAAACTGGTGTGCTAAATCGAATAGTTGTGACGCGTTATTTTGAATGATTACAGAGTGTTGAAAAAAATTGGTGGGCAATATCATGAAATCTATTAGGGTGACATCTTTTATAGCTGCATTTTTTTTTTACGATTTAGGTGTAAATGAGTCGTGGTTCTGCTTAGAGAAACCATGTTCTACGCAGACGACCGAGTTGAGACAAAATAACACCCACAATCATCGAGCGCACAGATGTGACCATTGAAATGCTTTTCTTGAAGAGGATTCAACATGAAGTATCGTTTGCTCTTTTAACGCTTTGCATATTTCTATCATGGTTCTTGAGCCCAGACATGTGAGATAAAAGCATTATTTCCAGCCAAAAGTTCATTGATCAGTTGAAGGTAAGTGTTCACATATCTCGGTACTGAGGTAGTTGCATTCACTTGGTCACTGTCCACACATGTAGACGCCGTGGTTGTTGTATTCACGCGGCCGCTGTCAACCATCGAACGTATGGATGCACCGCCGCCGTGTGTGCAATAACCGGTTACAATAACGGCTTAATAACGTGAAACTTTCCGCCCTCCAGACCTGGGTACGCTGCCCAGAACACATTTTCATTTTTGTAAGAGTTAAAAGTTTGTACACTTGGAGTTGAAACTTACCATACAGGAGAAACTGGCCGGCCCCCAGGAGTCCTGCTGCAGCCATTTGCATGGCGTCGTACGTGAATGTTGAAGCATCGTCTCTCTCAACTTTGACAAATTTTTTCTCGTCTGCAAGAACAATTGCATTTTATTCTTGCGTATTACCGTGGTTGAAAATTTATGTTTCCACTTTGGGGGAGCCCGAGAATCTTTGAAACCGTTCGGTACAAAGAAACTACGTAATATTTTCTGTTTAACGTAGAATTGATGAACATAAAATCCTAAAAGGCGGGGCCCAGAGCGTCATTTATAAAATGTGTAGCGGTATGTTAGAATTTTCTCAAAGGCTCATTTTAGCTAATAAGTGGTTTAGCAGGAATAATAAGGAAACCACTGCCGTCTACTTAAATTTCAACAGCGAGATCAAGGTACCACTGGAGGCTACTTCATATGATGGCGTTTATGGAGGAAGTGTTAGAATCTAGTCAAGTTTTCTCCTCGGCATGACACAAGAATCTGCGACTTTCTGCTCCACGAATATCAAGTCCCATTTTCATGTGCTGGTCTTTGATAGTCAAGTCCACCTATGAAAGAACTTTTACTTTCCTGAGGGCAATTGGGTTTTTCTGGATGACAACGTTCGCATCCACGGGCCTTTATCGTTCGAAAGTGATTCGAACACTGAGCATAATAAAAAATTTAATCACCGGAAGGAATGTTTTCCAATTTTTAGGTTTAAGCTCTATTAATAATTTATGGTACGAATTTGAGAGGGAAATGCGGGCCTCATCGCCGCTTTAAGCCAAATAAGAAAATTTCGGCTAACACCTGCGGCATTCGATAGACACAAGTAAAGGGTAGAGTGATTACGAAACTTTGAACTGTCTTTGCCACGTAGAATGACAACCGTAATTCGCTGTTCAGCGAATGTTTGTTTAGTAAATTGTTACTGAAATTGCCAAAAAATGTTAGTTGTTCAGTAAATAGTTAAAATTGACGACTTTTTTCATCACTCAGAATATTTAAGCCCGCAATGTTAGCACCACAAGTCAAAGTGTGAAACAAATTGGAATTATTAATTGGAAAAGGATCGAGTGAACGCCGTATAGCACAGCCGATTCCCAATATCACCTTTCACTGATTGTCCTCTTGAAAATGAGGAATTGTTTAAAAATTACTGCAACCAACACTACTTTTACCTTAGCCATCAATATCACACCACAATGATGAAACTAATCAACGTCGATAATAGAACCAGAACTAACATCATACAAGGTCCCATGCACTCACCAATGGATTGATTATTATTGGTTAGCTTAAAGCCTAGCCCACATGAAATGGGATCGAAAAAGGGCAAAAAAGAAGGGATCATTTAGTATGCACCTTTGTAAACGTTGAAACCATGATCAGGGGTGTTCCCTCGCATTATTTATAGGGCATAGAAGCAACAAGTTAAGGAATTATCAGGGAACCAGTCATGGAAATAGAAGCAAAGTTGGTAGGAAAGTTAGAAGTCTCGCTGGCATAGTTAGAGTAGGGGTAACTTGGCAGTGTCCCTATGACATACGATAGAGAAACTAAACTAACCTAACCGCCTATCTATTCTATGCCTCCTCATAGGAACTCACCAACGGACATGGTTTGCAAGGACAGTCTGGTGAAGTGAGAACCAAGGGCCTTAGAGAAAGAGGGAGACAAAAATGAGGACACGTTGTATATTTTGTGGAGCGCGTAGAGTGTTGCGTATTCCCCCATGAGGTTGCCTAGTCTGCCCTGAGGGGTGACGACCAGGACGGGCAAGTTAGGTTCGTGGTGTAAGTGGACTCGAGAGTCCAGGACTGTTCTAGGAAGAGGTCTTGT
The DNA here is from genome assembly GCA_014899125.1 of Orchestia grillus. Taxonomy (NCBI): domain Eukaryota; kingdom Metazoa; phylum Arthropoda; class Malacostraca; order Amphipoda; family Talitridae; genus Orchestia; species Orchestia grillus. Next base: position 3,022 of record VOMN01072905.1, on the reverse strand, counting down.
GTCGGTGCAGGCTGCGCAGGCGTGTTCTGAGTGAAAATTCTGTGGGTGTGAGAAAAGAAAGAAGGGAAACGAATGCAATGTGGCACATGTGCCTGGGAAAAAGGCTTTTCGTGCTTTATGACTAAAAATGAAAACGGTACAATTTTCTTAAAAAATTTGCACCAAGGTTATTTTTAAAACTTTTTGGTAAATTTTAAATTCAAATGCTAATCGACCCTTCATATTTCAACCCAATTCAATCGAGCATCATAAATTATATTTTAGTAAAAAGTAAATTAATTGATTTAACATCATTTAATTTAAAAAAGACATTAGACTATTCAATTCGAAATGATGACTAAAATAAAATAAAATTGATTTTTAAGTCTTACGGGCGTGTGCTCACCTGAAGCGTCTCCAGCATAGGCCGCAGGTCTTGCGTGGTGGAGAGCAGAGTTTTGTTCAACATCGCTACGACTGAGGGCCGTCTGATGTGCGAGATGGTCAGAATGAGTCCTAACACTCGCTTTGCGGTCGCTGCTTGAATTTCTGCGCATAAAATTACATTCGATTAACTTTTAGGGTACCTGGTGTCTCTTATTTTATCCCATTCTATCACGACTTCTGACATAGAAATCCCACGACAACTGCTGATGCCAATTCAAGTTACGTAGAAGACATGGTTTATTTACTTGGAACTAACTCCTGTCATTCAATTCCCTGCAATGGAAATTGACACTTGGCTGCAGAAGTTTGGATTCATGACATTTGTCTCATGATCATGAAAGATACAGAATCCTGAAACAAAAGATGTATTGGAAAGTTATTAAAAGACAATAAAAAAAACGTTCAAGGGCGATATGATATCATGCCACTAAGGCTGATGTCCGCAGACCGGCGTTCTGAGCGTTTTACTAGCGTTTTGCTAGGCTCGCTGTTTCCCCATCACTCCAGCACCAATGTATGCTCCCGTGTGGGGCGAACAACGGGAAGTGAATCGCGTAATTAAAATCTGCGAGACCAGAATGAGACACGCTAAATGATTTTATGACCCTTATCAGTGAGCTAAAATTACTGAACCTTTAAAACTGCGAGACGTGGAGTTGATTTGAGGCAATTTTCAACACACGAAAAACAGTCAGTATCGGTGAACGGATATTGCACACTCGTTCCGGTGATCGCTGACGCACTTTGAGCGAGGTAAACTTTGATCCGTCGGAATGTTCGCAGGTTACCGCTCCTACGTAGGTTATCTTTACTACGTAGGTTACCTTTACTACGTAGGTTACCTTTACTACGTAGGTTATCTTTACTACGTAGGTTATCTTTACTACGTAGGTTACCATCGGTGTGTCTGTAACTTACCTCTACTACCTGAACGTGTTCTAGTAAAATGGGCCAGAGTCTTTTGGAAACGTGAGAGGCACTTTTGATTCGATCATAGTTCTTTTTCAAATATTTATCAACGGGAAATTGTGCGTGAAGTGCACCTCAGGGCAGACCGGTACAAACAGTTTTCCAAGATGAACTGAAATGTCATTTCCAAATACTCCATCTATCTTCGTACTCTAAAATTAGGGAAGAATACGCCACATTTGCTAATATAACATTTGACATTATCATCGCCGTGAATTTCTTCAACCATCTACTTCTAATCCGTATATATATATATATATATATAAAGTGTCTCTCCGCATATATATATGTAACTATGAACGTATGTGTCACGTATCTCAGTGACAGTTTTGAAATACTGCCGGCAAACTCCAAGAAATTTCCTGTCTAATTTCTGCCAAGGTAGTTGAGAAAGTTTGATGCGGAGGGTTCAGTGCCCATATTTGGCAAATGGAGTCACGTCGAAGATATCGAAGAGATTCAATTTTAAAGGTCGTAAAGGTCTGAAAAATTCATACACAGGAATCTTGAAAAGCTGTCACTCCCACTTGGTTCAGTAATGCTTAACTGGTAGACATCAGGGTGGATAATAAGCACAAGATATTGGCAGACATAAATACGCATAATCAGCGCAAGAAACTGGTAGACATACATATGGATAATCAGCACAAGATACTCAGCGTTTATTCATTAAAGGGCTGACCCTGGTCTGGGGCCGCTTACCGAGGTCTGTAGCGTTCAGTAGCGGGGCCGCAGTGCTGCGAGACCGTCTCTCCTTCAGTAGGTCGTCCGCTGGCGCGTCTGGTGCGTGTTTCAGCATCGATGTTGTACCTACGAGAACAGCCCGAAAAGTCACACGAAATTTTGCACACAATGCCATCTCGAAATTTATAAAGATCTTAGCACGGTATTAGAGATGAGTTAACACAAAGCATTTGAAGTGAAGTCATAAAGTTCCGGGAAATTGGTCACGAAAAGAGCGCCCGTGGAAATCCTACGCTCTAATTTTCAATGGCCAAACAGAAAAATGGAGAACGAAGTTGGCCCTTGGAAATTTATGAACGATAGTCAATCCACAAGAGAAACTAAGAATGCATTCAATTTCCTTGACTTTCTTCGAAATAATCATGAACGAGCTACACAAAATAGTCGCTAGTAAGGGCAGACAGCACGCTCGCATCCCACCTGTGAGGACGCGCAGCACGATCGGTTTCAACTGATCTCGTCCGCCGGGGAAATGATTAGTGCGATAACCTCGAAATTCCTTCACCTGATTGTTTTCTGCCAGTTTTCCACTAAAAGTACCGTACACTGAACTGACTACACCTCGAGGATACATATGAATGGCTAATCATTTGCGAAAATTACAATAATGTCTAATGATATATCGCAACATTAGGTCTCAGGATGCAACGAGATGCTTCAGGATGATTCGTAACATGATGCTTCACAGTGCACCGCATCATAGGTGCGTAAAAGAGGGTGATGACGGTGTTATTCAGAGCATGGTCTTTTTAGCTGTGGGACCCGGGAGGGGGAGCTTAACCCCTGGCGGGGCCGATGGGCTGTGGATTGGATTGGATTGTCGTGTAGACACTGGCATGGCGGGGCACCTCCGAGTGGTGTCCGGGGAGAGGCCCCCTCCTTT